>JACCPH010000063.1:0-11673 GCA_014183095.1 Harringtonia aguacate | reverse complement strand
GGGTGTACGCGGAGCAGGGGCTGGAGCTGCTGTACCAGAGCGACTCGTACGCGGACGAGCTGCCGTACTGGACGGCGCACCCGCTCGAGGCGGGCAAGGGGCTGCTGATGGTGCCGTACACGTACGACGTCAACGACTACAAGTACACGACGTCGCCGGGGTTTGCGAATCCGAATGTAAGTCTTCTCGTTCCCGCATCATGTTTCCCCCCCTCCTAACTGGCCAGGACTGGCTGGACTACTGCAAGTCGGCCTTCGACGTGTTGTACGAGGAAGGCTGCCGCGGCGAGCCCAAGATGATGACGATTGGGCTGCACAACCGCATGGTGGGCCGGCCGGCACGGTTCAAGGCGCTGCGGTCGCTGATCGAGTACATCCAAGGGCATGAGGGCGTGTGGTTTGCGACGCGCGAGGAGATTGCGCGGCACTGGATGCGGGCGCATCCGTTTGACGCCGCCCAGCTCAACGAGCAGAGGGCGCATTTTCTGTAGGGTTGTAGAGTAGAGGCAATGCAGCTTACAAGTACCAGGCACTGATAAGGTCGGAGAAATGCCGGATAAACGGAGATCCTGTTGGTAGATAGTCAGCAGGACCCAGTGAGATTTTGCGCCGTGGCCAATCAGCGGCTGTGGGGTCCCCCCATCCAGGGGTAAAAACTCTAGCACGCATCGCGGCCCCCCCTAGAGTTAGAAAGAGACAATCAAGAAGAAGCATCACCACAGACCATTGTACCACCGCAGGGCACTCACTTGCGGACGTACAGGGCCACGGTGACTTCAACAGTGACATCACAACGATCGTTGATAACTAACTAACCGCGGTGTACCGACATTATCTGACAAATGTATGTGGCCTACTTGCATAAATCGGGTTCGCCGACAACAGCCATCAGTAGCCATACGGCAGGCGTGATTCTTGGAACCCTGTGGTTGAGCCTCCAACTTTGCAGTACCATCCTTACTCAACCTTGTCCCACGGAACCAAATGCACATTGAGTGCAGGCTTTTTATAAACCAAGTACACCTTCTGGTGGTCTATCCAGTTCTTGCTGTCCTCGGCAAGTACAAGGTTATAGTTCCAGATAAGGCGCGACAAGATGACCCGAATCTCGGCTTTGGCGAGGCTGTGGCATCGGCCGTTTGTTAGCGATGCATACTTCAGCCATCCATGCAAAACCGAAAACCGAAGAAAGGGGACCTGTCAACCTCTGGACCAGACTCACTTTTTCCCAATGCAGCCCCGGGGGCCAACCGAGAACGGCTGCACCACGTCCCGGCGGTCGTTGTCGAAGCGTGGGTCGCCTAGCCAGCGCTCGGGGACGAATTCGAACGGAGCGATAAAGTTCTTCTCGCTGTGGTAAGCAGCCCACGGCCAGACGCCGAGAATTGTCTGTACAGTTGGTCAGTGTGAGTTTGAAAAAAAAAAAAAAAAAAAAAAAACTAAAACAACAACCCTGTCTTCATCCACTCACATTCCCCGGCACGGCCTCCCCCAGGATCACGTCCCCCGTAGGCGGCGTCACTCGCGGAATAGCCACCGGCCCTGGCGGATACATACGAAAGGACTCGCTGATCACGGCGTTCAGGTAGGTTAGTCGGAGCGTGCTGAGAAAGTCGATGTCTGTCTCGGCCGTAAAGGATGCGCGCAGCTCTGCGCGCAGCTTGTGCAGCACGTCCGGGTGCGACGCCAGGAGGTAGGTCGCACCCGACAGCAGCGCCGCCGTCGTCTCCGAGCCGGCGACGATGAGGATCTCGGCGTTGGCCTCAATTTCGGCAATGGACATGCTGCCGGGGTCGTGGACGCCGCCCTGACCACCGCCCTGACCACCGCCCTGGCCGCCGAGATCCCTGTCCATCCCCTTCGGGTCGGGCGTCATCATCGCCTCCATAAAGTCCGGCCGCGCTTCCCGGCCCAGCGCCATGCGGTCTGCCACGCGCTTGCGCGTCAGCTGCTTGTGCGCGGCCACACCACGATACATGGCCGGCGGCATCAGCATCTCCATCCAGACGACAGACGTGTGGTAAACGCCTAGAATGCGGCCGACCGCAGTTGCGTACGGCACCGACTTGATCGCGTCGGACATGAAGGCGACCCACGGGTGGTACCCGCCGCTATCCAGGCCGCCAAACGGCACGCCGAACACGAGGTCGCTGATGACGTCAAACGTGCAAAAGTTGTATCAGCGGGTGACGTCAATGGCGGTCGCGCCGCAGTCCGACCGCTCCCTGAACCGCTTCATCAGCAGGTCCACATAGCCCATGATCAGCGGCTGCTGCGCCTGCATGGACTGCGCCGAGAAGCCGTGCGCGAGGGTATGGCGCATGCGCGCGTGGTCGGCGCGGCCGGCACCGATGATGCCGTGGTCGTTGGGTGGCATGTAATAGGGGTCTTTGCCGTTCTCGGCCTGGCCGGCGCGGCGGTGGCCCATAATGTCGCGCCAGGCGTCGGCTGTGAAAAAAGCCAGCTCGTTGGGGCCGATGCGCACGACGTCGCCGTAGGCCTTGTGCAGGGCTAGCGTGATCTCGTGCGGCCGGCCCGTGTGGATCATACCAAGGTAGCCGAGGCGGGATATGGCCCACCACCGGGGGCCGGGGTATTTGCAGAGGGGGTGGAAGTAGACATTATAGACGGCGTTGCCGGCAAGGTACGCGACGATCTGAGGAGAAGACGGGGCGGGAGATCAGTTATTCGTCTCTTGTTCTCCCTCTATTTCGTTCCCTTGTCTTATTTTATTTCTTTCTTTTCCTTCTCTTTTATTTTGTCTTTCGTCTCCTCTGATACTTACCAGAAACAAGCAAAGCAGACTGAGTGTGCTGCCACTTGGAGAAAAGCTTGCCCAGTCAACTGTAGAAAGAATCGCCATGGTAAAGGAGAAAACAACTGTAGAAATAGTCGTTGTAGTAAAGGAGGAAGCAGGTGGGAGTTGTGTAAGCACGAGACCACTCGTCTAGGACGGGTCAAGCAAGTGTACAACGAACAACAACGTCCTAACAACTCTTCTCATCTGCGAAAAATACGACGGCTGGTGACTGCATCTTTATAGTGCGACAGCGGCCAGACTGGTCGTTCAACTGTGCGTATTTCAAATTCAGGGCTGTATACTAAGACAGACTAGCTTCGGTATATTTTTTTCTTTCTTTGGCCATATTACCCAGGAAGCCGCTATGTACCGGAATAAGCACTAGACAGGCAAACGCGGCATACATGGTGTCTTACGTCTCGGAGAGCACGACTAGTCTTGTGAGACAGGCATCCTATGATACCGAGAGTTTTACTGTTATTGCATAGCTCAAGTCACAATTTTATGCAAGCTATGAAAAGTCTCAAATTAGTACTAACAGGCACATCGCTATCACAGGTCTAGCATGCCACTGCATACGAGATGCGTCTTATGTCTAACTTTGACCGTGCGTGCACGTCACGGCCTCAGGTATTGAAATCGCGGTGTAAACATGTAAACGATAGTGCCACACAATCAGCCGGACCCGGCGTTAGTATAACTACTGTCGGTTAGCCGGCGGTAGTTAGTTATCAATGATCGTTGCAATGTCATAGTCGAAGTCACCGTGGCCCTGTACGTCCGCAAGTGAGTGCCCTGCGGTGGTACAATGGTCTGTGGTGATGCTTCTTCTTGATTGTCTCTTTCTAACTCTAGGGGGGGCCGCGATGCGTGCTAGAGTTTTTACCCCTGGATGGGGGGACCCCACAGCCGCTGATTGGCCACGGCGCAAAATCTCACTGGGTCCTGCTGACTATCTACCAACAACTACGCTAGTTAAGTACAGCTGAATGATCGATGAACCACAGGCTAACCCTTACAACTATAGATGGTTGCAGTAACACCTTTATATAAAGGTCTTGTATACGATTTAGGATACGACGATAATCTTGCCACAGGACTGCTGACCTTTTAGGGTTATTGGCGTAGTGGTAACTTGTAATAGGTAGAGGTTTAGCCTTTGACCGAAAGTACGAGCCTATTTGTGTTTGCACGCTCTTCGCTTGCTTGTCTATTGTTCCGTGTCCGACTACCCTTCTTCGACGGCTTCACCCATTGTCACTTTTTATTTGTCAAGTTTTAATTTTCCTTTACATCTCTTATTGTTACTTAATAAACCCTTTTTACCACACAACAAACGGTGAAACCCAAAACAAAAAAGGAAGACAATACAGCAACAGCGTTCTTGTGTGTGTAAAGGGTGTTTGTTGGCCTACGCCTTCGGATGCAAAGAGAGGCTAGGCAACGCACTATGTGCTGGAAAGTCGCCTTTCAACGATCTCTATACACGCTAGGACGGCCTGGCTGTCTTATGCCGTGCTCGTACAGCAAGTCTGGCCAAGCGTCCGTCGCACTCGTATAGGCAGCTAAGTCAGGCGTCCGTCAGTGATTGAGTCTAGACGGAAAGGTGACGTAAAAACGAGCTGTGGTCTTAACCGTTCAAGTTGCATTCTACAAGTCTCGGTCGTGATCTTGTCAACCTTTCTTTTTCTTTGCTTTTACCGTGCTACGTGCGCACGAGGCCACGTACGTGTTTAGGAGTGATGGTTGTCTCGCACGTGGTGGAGAGAGCGTGTACGCAAGGACGAACGCGAAGAGGTACTTGGACAGTGGGCGGAGGTAGGAAGAGCGGCTGAGACAAAGAGAGACAATCGGCGATGGCGAGATGGCTTGAAAAGGAGAGTGTAACCGAGGGCGGCGACGAAAACGAGAACAAACGAGGGCGGCGACGAGAATGACTATGTTTCTTTTCCTTAGTAGACAATAGTGTCATGCATGCTTTCGCTATCACAGACATTAGCCATGTGTGCTATTGGCTGTTATATTCAATGTAGGGTGAAAAAGGTGTGATACGACCGAGGAGATACGGCAGAGACGCAGCAGACGGCATGCAGCCCGAAAAAGTAAGGAAGCTAGAAAAGCGCGCTATAGATTACGAGCGTCTTCTGCCTGTGCCGGCGTACGAAAGGGAGGGTATGTTTAGGATATTAAAGCGGGGCAAGCTGTTTGTAGGACCAGCGAGAGGGGGGGGCGGGACAGGGACGGGACGGGGACGGGACAGGTCGGTGTGTAGGGTGGAGAGAGCCGCGGCTAGATAAAGTAAAGCAAGTCTTACTAAAAGTCTTACGTCCAAATACAGCGAGAACCTACGACAGCCTAAGTAAGGCGTCTACCGTCTTCAGGGTCTAATGACCGTAAAGAGGTTGGAGAGGTACAAGCTCGTCCGTGTCTTGCCGTGACTTACATAACATTGTACTTCTAAGATAAATGAAAAGAAAAGAAAAAAAATTGAACAAAAATTTTTTTACAAGTAAACAAGGTGCAAGACCTTACCGACTAGTCATAACGGCTAACTGAAAATAAAGAATACAAACCACAACACAACTATGACAAGACTTAAACGAATACAAACCCTAAGGCTGTTGTAATGTAACAAAACGAGTCTACTCTAAGTCATACATTATTTCTACATCTTAATGTTGTCGCACAACGACCACATTAGTAGGTACAGGTATTTCTAACAAATGGATCCCAACCACAGTTATAGTAGAGCTCTAGTGCGGGCCTCCCACACCCTTCCAAAGTATATATATATTTCAGACCCCCTAAAATATAACAGATGTAAAGCAGCTAGTTTCGTCCATATCTCCAACCAATCAAAGCCGTTGCTTATTGCGTAAAAGCAACAAAAGAATGCCAAAAAAGGCATAAATTGCAAGGTATAAAGAGACAAATTACGAAGTAAAAAAAAGTAAGATTTAGTAAGAAACTGAAAAGAAGAATAAAAAAAACTGTTGGTACACTAGCCATAACGAAGAAGGGGACTCTGGGGAGGCTCTAATGAGGCTCCTCGCTGACCAATCAGGGACCTCACCGGGTACCCACCGGGTCCTGGCTGGGTGCATAGATATGGCCTCACCAGTCCCCGTCCCCCCTATTCAACTTAGATTAGAACAACAAAGAAGCATCACCAACAGACCATTGTACCCCCGTAGGACACTCACTTACGGACGTACAGGGTCACCGGTGACTTCGCCAGCTACCTGAATCGATTCATCAACAAAATCCTTAATGCATTAAGATTCACCGGAATGGTGAACCGACAAAAACGTATATTAATGCAAGTAAGAGTCCCTAGAGAAAAATATTCACTTTTCCTTTATACATAAAGTCTAATCAAGCTTTACAACAACGGCTTAATTAATGACTGCTCTACTATAATCTTGCGTGCCTCTCTCGAGAGCACCGGGGAATTCTCTGACAGGAGCAATGCCCAACTATCCTGCGAATTACCCGTAGGTTTTGGTCATTAATAAGCAGAGGAAATGGTCGTTAAGGTGCACTGCCGCGCAGTATCACCGTGCCAGTGAATTGTACTGGGTCTTGGTGAATTGTTGTAGAGAGTTAAGATTATTGTCTTTCTATCTGCATCGTGTATTCTAAGAGTAAAACTATTCATCTACAGTACTGGGAAGGACACGTGCCTTGCGTGAATGTCACGGGGACGCAGCGGGGACGCAGCAATAAGTTGTAAAGAATTTAGTAGAAAACGGTATAAATCGTTTAAGAATAGTACAATCGTTTTCATGTACATGCCGGCCGTTAGGTGTTATAACCATTGTAATCGTAGGTAGAATCGTTCGTAGAATGATAGTCAGCCTTAATTAACTCTAACAAAATGCCGTTCCAGCCAGTTCTTACGTCACGGTGCTTTGTTAAAAGACAGCGTAACAGCTAACAAAGAGAGTTAATTAAGGCTGAAAGTAGTTAAGCAACTAGCTTGCTGGAATGCAATCAGTTTAATTGACTGAGCGATGCGTTCATGAGTGATGAGGTCTACGTAATCCCTAGTAGTGGTGGCCCTTGTAAGTTGCCTTTCACTTGAAGACAGAGCATCGTCGTTTGAACCCTTAAAAGGGCAAGCTTGTTACTCAGGTGGACATTGTCATAAATATCATAATTAAAACGTGTGTCGGATCTTTCCATCCTAACAATTGCCAATAACTACCCAGGCAGCGCAAAATACACTCAGTACGGCTTCTGGGCAATGGCCAGGTTGGCACGGTAGTAGGCGTGCACTTTGAGGCCCCTCATGTCGCGGCGCAGATGGGCAGAATACACGCCGATTTCTTTGGGCGTCCAGCCCAGCTGGCTTGCCATGAAACCAATCGAGCCCTCAATGTCGTTTTCGAAAGCCGCCCGCGCAAACTGGCCAATCTCGTGCTGCTTCACGTCTTTGGCCCACTCGGAAAAGGGGATCTATGACGTTAGTCTGTCAGGCAGGAAGCAGTACGAGAAACAAAAGGACAGACCTTGAAGGGTGTCTCCTGGATGTTGATAAACCCAGCCGCCGTGAGGGCCTTTCTCTGCAGCCGGTCGAGCACAATGCTGACCGACGCCAGAGAGCCCAATTTCCGGAAGCCGCCCAAAAAGATGTGCGCCCATTGGCCCGCAGCCGTCGTCTCGGTGACGGTGCCGTCGTCCGACTCGAAAAACGCATTGGTGTCAAACGTCTCGATCCAGCCCCCCGGCTTCAGCGCCCGGTAGGCTTGTCGAAAGAGCGCCTCCCAGTCGGGAACCGCGCCGACCAGCCAGCGCGCGTGTATATAGTCCAGCGAGCCCTCTTCGTACGTCCACGGCTGGGTAAAGTCGTCGATCTGGCTGCACATTTGTTAACAGGGAGCTAGCCAAATATTATCGAGGGCCAAGACTTCTTACAATTGCACATTGGGAGGCACCCAGGACGGTTGGATCGGGGACAGGTCAGTGCCGGTGACCTGAGCGTCGGGATGCTCGTCGGCGAAATCACTAATAGATTAGTTAAAGTCTGCGAGAAATCGTACGGAACAGGAGACGAACATGGCCCAGATACCCGTCCCTGTGCCGATGTCCAGGACTTTCTGCATCGCGGGTTAGCTGACTTGTGGACAAGCCGGACGAGGCGCGAGGTCACATACTCCAATAGGTTCTGTTAGCGGTGCCGCATAGAGCTTGCCACCCATCAGAAGTGTGAAGACATGATGTCTGGAAGCAGTCAGTATGGTGCGGCCATCAACATAGAATCCCTGGCGACGAACTGAATGTCCAGTGTGTTGTTTCCAAGGTCGTCATTGGTACCCCTAGATGGCGGATTAGTCGTGGCACGCACTCCCCATTTAGAGGTGGCGACAATTACCAGTAATGGTTGACGTCGCGGTCGCTGTGGTAGGTCCGTCCGTTGATGGTGCGGTATTTCAAAATCGACGACGAAATGGATGCGGTAGAGCTGGCAGCATCATTCCCGAGTGCAGAGTCGGCATCGTCCTGGATGAATTGTCAGAACTCAATCAGTATCGAGGGACTACTGGCAGCGCTGTTAGTGCTTACCTCGGGCAGGCCCTGGTTGATCCAGAGCTCCGGGGGCTGGAGCTCGCCTATAGGCCCCTGACCTTCAGGCTCCGCTTCAGCAGTAGTGCCGGCAGCTGCGGCTGCGAACGCTCCTAGCGCCGGCGCTACCTCCGGCGATGCTGCTGCTGAAGATGCTGCTCCTGGCGATGCCGCTGCCTGTGGTGTCGTTGCTTGAGGACTTGGACTCTTCGACCCTGTTTCTTGAGGCTCCGCCATCATGGCCACTCTGAGATTGCCTGTGTCTGAAATCTGGTTGATGAATGAAAGAAACATACAGGGAAATCAAGAGAGGGACAGGGGGTACAAAAAGAAAAGAATGGTTGAGCGGGGTCGTATGATCACCGAAACATCACGAAAAGCTGGAGTTGCAGTCCGCAGGTGCATTGCAGAAGTGGAATTAGATTTTGTTCAGGTATCTTACCGGACGCGTCAAATTCTCAGCGCCCAAAGAAATCCATATGTACTGCGACTTCAGTAAAGTTCTTACTGCCCCGCAAAATGTGTCATGTTGCCTCTGCTCTTCACAGCTTTTTCATCAAACGGCCAGCCTCAACGATTAGTGGCGGTAGGTACCGACCATGCTTTTTGTTCTACTTGTACAATACATGATGGGCTGTGCCTAATCCAGGCGGAGCCTGATTTCACAGGAGCCACTTGCGTGGCGCTTCATTTTTTCCACTTGTGCGAGAGAGATACTACCCATTCGCGCAAAAAGGGAAATGCCCGCTCAGCTCGCTCAATTGTGTTTGCAGAAAACGACATCACAGCTACGACAGAAGAGGCAGGCGTTCAGACCTTGGCCAATCGCAGGGCAGCTCGCCATGAAGGATCGAATTGGATGGGGAGGAGTGCGAAAAAGCACAGGCGGGAAACATACGCGTATTCCTCGACAGGCGGCCAGCCGGCATACATTCCGGTGATCAGTGGGGCCATCTTTGCAACTGCTAGTAAGCTGAGCGAAGGATGCAGGTGGGGTGTGGAAAAACAACTCTACATAGTAGTGTAATTGTAGTCATCCCTTACAAGATGAATCGAATGAGCTAAGTATATTACGGCCTTGTGAATGAATCCTGTGTAGACCCGTTATCATATTGCTCTGGCCCTTCCAATCCCGCGAGGTTGGCGCATTGTAAACGTGCGCAGAGCCAAAATGACGACTATTCATTTTTGTCCTGTTCATCTTCACCGTCCTTTTCATTCTCCCCATCACCTTCGTCTTCACTGTCGGACTCGGCTATATTCTGCGCATCTTGGTGCTAATGGCTGTGCTAGCAGCAATGGCCACCGTCGTTGCCTGGTCGTCAATCTCTGCGGAAAGAGTCTCCATCGGGGCTTCGGAACTCCCCCAGAACCGGTCAGCCTCCTCGGCTGTGAGGCAGCCGAGCTGTCGGGAAATCTTGTAAAGTATCGACCGCTTCATACAAGGGCCAGGTGATGCCCACAAAGACTTGCTGAAGTCGGGGAGGTTTGGTTGGTCATCAAGATGCCCAAGAACGCCTGCTCGGCGCCTGCGGAGCAGAGAGATGGCAAACTTGAAGTAGAGGTACTTCTTGGAGGGACGCAAGCCATTATTAAATGCAAGCCGCCGTCCATGCAGCTCGTCACCCCAAACATGAGCCTGCGGCCGACCAATGTCCTTTGTGAGGAGGAAAAACTGTAACTCTGTCTCGTCGGGCGCGTCGCTGACCGGGAGAACTACCGCCTTGGTAGAGTCGAGCAGCCTCTTGTATGGCTTGGAAATCATCAGTCCGTTTTGCACGTTCCAGATGTGCTCGCGATCGTCGCCAAACAAGGCGCGAGCTGTCTTCTCTCCCACATTGACATCAACAATGTGGGCAGCGGCAACGACCCCGTAGCTGGTGAAAATGTAGTCGTGCTCAATCGGACACCAGAGGCTGGAGCCATCTTCGTTTGCCGAGTTGTATGCCTCCGCCAGCTCCCGGCGGAACTTCTTCTCGTTCTGCGAGGTCCTCTTCGACTCGACATAAGGAACCTCGGGGTAACAGCGAATAGCAGCGTCCATGTAGGCCCAGTCATCCAAGGCCTCTCGTGTACCTGCAGACGTGTCGTCAACCCAGCGCCCAGCGAGCTGGCATCCCATGCTCCGTGTAACAGAAATAGCCGTCATAACTTTGAGCTGCTGCTGCAAAAGCATTTCTTTTTCTGCTTTGTAGTCGTCTTGGCCCATGTCGATACGTCCGTCTGCCCATTTCTCGTCGAGAAACCCGATGCTGGTAGTGAGCATCTCCAGCTTAGCTTCGAGTTCTATTTGGGACCGCTTGATTTTGCGGTACGCATCTGCCAGCCGTGCTGCGTGCTTCTCCGTCAGCTCATCCATGGCTGCAGTCGATGTGCTAGGAACAGAGCTGGGCACTTGTGCGATATCTTCCGAGGCTATAGTTTCTACGTGTGATTGGTTCACTGGCAAAGGAAGATTGGGTGCAACTCGGGAGTCGATGACCGGCTTAGAACCACGTTAATCTGACCTTTCATCAACTTTGCTTTCTTTCGCGTTGGTAGGTTGTGGGTCGGTTCAGGGAAAAGTGAATTTATTACTGGCACAAGCTAAAGAAGGCTGTGCTGTGAAAGTTAAGTGAGGGAGGTCCAATAAGTGTCGACCAAATTATGTAAGTTACACACATGAGTAGGTAAGTAATGTCCCACTTTAATAAACTCACGGCATCCCTTAATTGGAGGCTGCAAGCTGATTCACTTTAAAGACAGCATGGCAAGGTATTGTTCACATTCACCTCAGTTAAGAGGCGTGAAATTTTACCGGGTGAGACCTAGAAGCTAGAATATTATGCTGTAATATGTAAATGCCAGAGCGCACGAGTATTCATACAAACGCCTTTTTTACACTTTCTGCCTTCTAATCCCCATCCAACTATAGAGCCTTTTACCAGAGAGCATGTGCTTCGGCTACGACTCTTCCCTGAAAAAATTTTCCACTTTCTGCACTGTTAGTGCTACGTTAGTGCGAAAAGTTTTTCAGGCACCAATTCTCCCGCAAAACACCCTCTAGGGCCCATCGTGGCACTAACGGAGGGTGCAGAAGGACGGTCAAGGAGAGTCCCCTTCTGTTGCGGTTCGAGGGAACGGGTAAAAACCATCCGACATCTACCAGTTCTTGGGTGATGACAGGACACCCTCGCGCCTTGCCGGGTTCTGAGACGGTGAAATGGGAGTAACCGCGAGGACGCCGAACGAATGTCGAACGAACGGTCGGGGAGTAAAGGAAGTTGTTAAGAGCACGGAAACAGAGTCGTTAAGGCCAGAGTGGCTACG
>JACCPH010000062.1:56476-143833 GCA_014183095.1 Harringtonia aguacate | reverse complement strand
TGCCCTGGAGACAGGGGTGGGCAACAATTTGAGCCACGGATGGGAAAAGTACAAAAGAAATCTCTCTCTCTCTTTGGTGGAGTACGCTGTGAGTAGTTAAAATTTTAACCAAGTGTTATCTATGCTTGAATGAATGATATAGACTGTTAGAGAATATTGAAATTAATGACTTGGGAAAGTAATGAAGTTGTAGTCGTGTGTAGTTAACTGTATGGTTTACACTTACTAAAACCTTTGGTACTCGGGCGACCACAATGATTTGTATTTGGTCCTATCAAATCAGCATTACTGACGGAAAGCGGCCGTTACGAGTTCGCCGACCAAAGAAGTAAGCGGTGAACATGCTTGATGCCTATTGTTCCGTTACGATTAACTGATTAGTGAAAAGAGTAAGCGGTCAGTCGGTGGTCCATTTCTGGGACTTGGTTACGCCATACCTAAAACGAGGTGAACACTCGGCACACGAGCATCTAATTTACCGAATAGCTTACAGATCTGAACTGACGAAAATGTTTGAAACTTTGGTACAGCAGGCTCATCTCTTGGAGACTCTTGCAATGACTACATTCTGTTGCAGCTCCTGCCACTTGGGTTGGATAATCTTACCCGTTTCATGGGCCAGGGCCCTAGGAGGCCTGAGCTTTGCCCAGGCCAGGACACGAGCCAGGAGACGGTCTAGGCACAGGCGTAACTACGCCTAGGAAAGGGGGCACGCACGTGCCAGCCAGCGGCGAGGAAGATACGGTAAAGGCAGCCAGGAAGACCACTGGGAGGATTCCTTGCTTCTTCTTCCTTGTGATTAGTTATTTGCTTGTTTGGTAGTTTCTATCGACTAATTGGCCTGAGCGTTGCCTTTGCCGCCAGACCGTCACAACCATCTCTATAAGGGTTTACTCTTGACTCCCTTAACTGGCGTTTTACATCATATTTTTACAGGATAGTTGTGGCGTGATAGCAGAATTTTGAGCCACAACCAAGGAGCTGCGTTGGTGATTCCACGTGACGTCTGCTGTACAGAGGCAAGCGCCTTCGTATCCAACCTAAGAAATGATTGCGATAGTTACATAGTTTCCCTCACACTATCAACCCTTCCGTCCTATCATCCGGCTTCTTTCTTTATCAGGTAAAGGATACTAAAATGGTTATGACAGCCTTTGCAGGGTCTCTCTTGTAGCCGGATGTTTCATATTGTCATATACATCATCGGCATCGCCGAAGCTCTCGTCACATTCTGTTAAATTCTGAAACTGGTCAATTTGACCTACCAAGGCCTAAAAAGGGGTCATGGACCTAATCCGGGGCTTGCATGAGTGGCTGCTGGGCATGATACCAGAAATGGGTCCATCTACAGTGTGGCTCAGCTTGGCTCAGCTTGGCTCCGTATTACTCAGCCTCGCTCATCCCCAGCTCAGCTGTCTCCCAAAGCCGGCTCAGCTTAGACTCACCTTCGAAGACAAAAATGGAATTTGGAGTGGTTAAGTTTCGTGTAAGAGTATTCTGGTATTCTGAAAAATAGCGCCAGCAAGAGCTGACATTGTATTACTGCTAATGCAATTAACAAGACAGTGTAATGGTCCTGATAACTCGGGTATCCTTAAATCTTGTTGCCTAGTTAGTACTGGTGAAGGGGGGGATGCGATGCATAAAGATTTTGCCTGACACGGCAATGTACTCACCAAATTGAAGAAGATGGCCATCTATACCCAAAATGCCCTAAAATGCCTTGCACATACCCAACCTCGCCGGTATCTGCCCCTTTTCAAATCGCCTTCCCCTTCAGATCTCTTCTCGTGAAGCTTCTCGTCAACCGGGGAGCGGCGCTTCTGAGTCTGCTCGGGCTGTCAGGACGGATAGAACCACCGTTGGAGCCGTTGGAGCCGTTGATCCTACCAGTGCCATTGGAGGAGGAGGAGGAGGGACCGGGGTCGAGAGTGTAGTTGCCGTCTACGGGGGGCAGGTCGAAGCGCGTTGTTGCATGCGAGTTGGTGGCCGTGCCGTTTTGGTGTGGCCATGCGTTGCTCTGCCGGGCCGGCTTCCCGGGCGAGCGGGGGCCACGCCGGTCCGCGCATTCATAGGCCCACCAGGCGGCCATGGCGGCGTTTTGTGTGGACCAGAGGGCGCGGCCGGTGAAGATGGTGCTCTGGCTCTGCTTGTCGTCGTCGTCGTCGCGGTGGCGGACAAAGACCTGGGGGAAGAGGGTGGCCACCGAGTTTGTTCTGCGCATCGGGTACCTCTCGTCGTCGTTGAGGGTGACGAGCGAGTCGTAGTCGTTGTACTTTTCGTCGGCGTTCCAACAATCGTCAACCACGTCGGATATCTCAATGGGCGTCTCGTTTCGCTGAGCTTCCTGCCACACGGTGACAGCGTCGCCGAAGAGCGTACAGAGTTCTGTCTCCAGACTGCCGTATCTCTCTGCATCGGAATCCATGAGCAATTTGGCCGTAAAAGTCGCTGCTTCGAGAGCCATCTTCTGCGCCTCCGCTGGGGGTGTGGCCAGTGCGAGTTGGCACCGCAGAATGGCCTCGTGTCGTGGCGCGCTCTCCCGGAGGTCTTCCAGCAGCTGCTTCGTGTAGGTATCTTTGAGCACGTAGAATGGCTGGAATATGGCAGAGCAGAGAGTGCGGCATATGACGACCTCGGCTGCCGCCATGTGAATGCAGCCGTTCTGGGGCACGGTCAGCCACGCCCGCAGTTCGTTGCCGGTGGCGCCCGGTATGTTCTCCGGAATGTTCTCGACAGAAAACGGCTGCAAAAGTTATCAGCTGTCAGTTTTGTTTTTTTTGTCTTTCTCCTTTTTTTCGCTCTTTTTTATCCCCTCTCGCCATTGCATCTTCAATCTTGCTTACAAGAACGTTGACTCCAGAAGAATAAAAGTGATCGTGCACCAATATGTGGCATCTCTCTGACAGTTCCTTCAGGCGACTCCCTCTGCAGAATCGGTTAGCATGAAACAACAGGCTTTCCTACCGTTTCTTGTCTTGTTCTCTTACATGGTATCCAGATTGGGATGCAGCACGCCAATCTCATTTCCGTATAGTTCTTGTTGTGCCAAAAGTTTCGTTTGTAGGTCAAGTGCGTTCTGTAGTTCGATTTTTTTCGCCACAAGCTGTGCATCCAAGCCGATTTGTTTATTATTTGCAGTTGTGAAGTCGACTTTAAACTTTTGGGCTTCTTCGGTCTTCTTGGCCAGCTTATCCCGGAGTGTTTTGCTCTCGGCTTCGGCTTTGGTCACCTTTTCTTTCAATGCGGTGATCTGCTGTTCTTGCTGCTCGCGTGCGTTTGTGTCCGCTTTCCATGTGCTGGCTTGTTGCGCAAATTTGTCAAAGAACAGCTTCAAGTCATCGTCGTACTTTTTCTTTTGCGTATCCAACTTGGCTTGATGATCCTTCACCAGATCTTCTTTTTCTTTCTGCAATTTAGTCAAATCGCTGTCCAGGCGCTCAACGTCCTTCTTCTTGGTCTCGAGTTTGTTTTTGAGGATTTCGTTTTCCTTGAGAAGATTTTCGTAGGAGGCCAAGTCCCCTTCCGTCGCATCCTTCATGTTTCTCATAAGCTTCTTCACTGTGTCCATAATCTTTGATGCTTTCAATTCGCCGCCTCTCAACCCCACCGCTTCATTCTGGCCTTTGGTATTGTCGTTGCCGCCCATTGTGTCTGTTACCGGCTTTGTTCGTATTGAGTGTATGTCTTACCATGGCGATTGATACTAGAAAGGCTTGCAGCTTGGGGGGCAGCAGATGCCATATTTATCATCATCAACCTGCTCAAAAAATTTCTATCGCCTCCCGTCGATATTTTCGAAAGGGGAGGGGCGGGGGCTGGCCGTTCCGACTGCCACGTACGGGAGCAGGGCAACCAATCTGGCATCGGGTTCATCTCTGCGTGTACTGGCATCCTCCATTTCTACCGCGATGAACCGAAATACAAAATGTAATTCATTGTCAGGGATCGCTTTGGGCAGGAATCCTGTGCGAGGACAGCCAGCGGGAGGCCAGCAACATGGAAGCTGTATTCATTGCGGGTAGTCTGCCTCAAACAGCGGCGCAGGCAGCAGCGGCGGAAGAGGATGAGCTTGCGAAGAGAAAAAATGGGGATGGCAGGTGGCAGAGCCTACCCGCGTCAGACAGCTGGTTCTTATATAGTCATGTGTGCTTGCCAATATTCCGCGTCTCGTAACCGGGTGCTCGAGGGTGCGCGGCCAGACGTATTTGCTTGATGGGACGGAAAACTGTCCCGTTCATGTCTTACCCCGCCTCCATATCCTGTATTCAATCAGAGGGAAGCGGCGGATACGTTGGGTATTAAGTATGGGTTAGGATTAAGTATGGGTTGGGCACCAAAGCTGGTTCAACTTTTCAGGCCGAACGCCAGCTCCTGTCTTTGGGCATCCGATTGCAACAGTTCTGCCGTCCGGGTGCACGGGAGGGTTGTCCAAGTGTACAGAGGTGCCAGACGCCTGAGGCACCGCTCATGGAGCTGAGATGTCAGAGAGCTTTTGTTCTCTGTGAATCAGCTTGCAAGGTTTCATGATGCAGAGTCTTGTACGCTGTTGTACAAGGCCCAGTTTTGGTTTGGCTAGCCTGAAATTTGGCAGCTGGGTTGGTGACTGCCTAAGATAGTTTGCCAACAGATATCATCTTTTTGACCCGAGAAGTCACTATGCGATTAATGAAGGACATTCATTCACCCTGCCCTGCCCTGGAAGCTGCTAGCACAGTAGCCATGCCTCTGAAATGCCGAGTCGTTTGCTCTCTCCGGTTCGGGAAGGTGCAGGTCCACTGTGCTGTCTTGGTGTCTTAGCTTGGCATCCTGCACCTTTGCTTCATATAAAATTGCCCCGCACTGCTCACATTTAGCCCTCGACAAGACAACGCCCATGGAGAGCAGCCTCCCCGACTTCCCGGCCGCCCACTCGTGCCGGCACTGTGAAACGATTGTCCTGGATGCTGCCGCCATACAGAGGGCGACCCAGAGGGATGACGGCGAGGATGTGTCCTGGGCTCCGGACGAGAGTTACGGGCCTGCCGGCTCGGACTACGGATCGCCAGACGTGATTGAGTCCGACGAGTGGGTGGCGTTTGAGCCGGTGCTGACGGCCGGCGCGGTGCAGAGACGGGCCGCGGACGGCTGTCTGCTGTGCCAGAGGCTCGCAGATGCGGCGGCCGACGAGAGCGAAGACGCGACAGCGGTCTACTGGGTGAGCCGATCGAGCGACGGCGTGGGCATGGAGACGGTCTCGTTTGGCTTTCGGCACGACGACGGCCTCGTGAGCGACGCCGAGTCGTTTACTCTGCTGACGATGCCAGGTAGCAGCTGTCTCTCTGCTCTCATCTCTCTCCCCCCCTCCCCCCTCTCTCGTGCTGACCTGGAAAGGCAGCGCTGCCTCGCCGCTCGTGCCGCGACACCCCATCAACCGGCAGCCCGGGTCGGCCGCCACGTTTGATCTGGCACGAGGCTGGCTGCAGACGTGTCTGCGTGACCACGATGGCTGTCCGAAGCCGGCCTTGACGTTTATGCCGACGCGGGTTCTGTCGATCGTCGACGGCCCCGACTGCCGGCTACGGCTGCTAGAGACGAGCAAGCTGGCGGCCCCTGCGCCGTACGTGGCGCTGAGCTACTGTTGGGGCGGCGAGCAGGCGGTCAAGACGACGACGGCGACTCTCGACGCCTTCCGGGCCGGCCTGCCGCCGCTGGCCCGGCTGCCGGCCACCATCCGCGACGCCGTGGCGGTGACGCGGGCGCTGGGGTTTTGTTATCTGTTTGTAGACGCCTTTTGTATCGTGCAGGACGACGCCCTTGACAAGCAGAGGCAGCTGGCGCAGATGGCCGACGTCTACAGCGAGGCCGTCGTGACGATTCTGGCGTCGCGGGCCCCACGCGTCGACGACGGCTTCCTGCAGCCGCGGCCGTCGTCGCTGCCGGACACAGCAGCCGAGCGATGCGCCGTCGTCGGCCGGTTGCCGATGCGAGTTGCGGCGGCGGAGGGCAGTAGCAGTGGAGAGACAATGGCCTCCGTCTTCCTCGTCGAGCTCGTGTCCGGCGACACTGCCGTCGACCCCCTCTACACACGGGCCTGGACCCTGCAGGAGCAGCTGCTGGCGCCGCGCACGCTCGCCTACAACCGCAACCGCACCAGCTGGAGCTGCTGGTCAACCATGGCGCCGCGGCCGTCCACCTCTTCGTCGTCGTCGTCGTCGTCGTCGTCATCGTCACCCCCGCCGCCGCTCACCGACGGCTGGCTCAAGACCACCACCGACGACGAGCCCGTCCCCACCTGGGACCCAGCCGTCTTCCGGGGGCGCACGTGGTGGCACCGGCAGTCGTCGACACTGTCCCGCGCCGCTGTTCTCGCCGACTGGAATGAACTCGTCCGCTACTACACCAGCCGCAGCCTAAGTTTTTCCGCCGACAAGCTACCCGCCCTGGCCGGCGCCGCCGCTCGCGTAGGCGATCTCCTCTTGATGTTCCCCGACAAAAACGACGACGCCTACCTCGCCGGCCTCTGGCGGTCCAGCCTGCCGGGTGGCCTCTGCTGGGTGCGGTCGGCCACGCTGGCGCGGCCGCGGCCGCAGCCGTTCCGCGCCCCGTCATGGTCGTGGGCCGCCGTCGACGGACAGGTGAGCTTTATTGCCACGGCCGGTACCGACACCAGCCTCGAGATTGTGTCGTCCTCGACCGAACTTGCGGCCCCGCTGGTGCCGTTTGGTGCCGTCCGCCCCGGCTGTCGCCTCGTCGTCCGGGGCCGCCTGCGCCGCGTCGTGCTGGCCATCCCGGCCGACCACACCGGTTCGGGCTACTTTGGCGTCTCGGAACAGCCGGGCGGAGCCGGCCCACAGGACACCACCGTCGTGCACGTCAAGTTTGATGCCCTAGAGCCCGAGCTGGAGCGCGGCCAGACCACCATGGATCTCGCCATCCTCCAGCTGCAGGACGGCGCCACGGGATACCCCCTTTGCCTGGCGCTGCGCCCGCTCGGCAGCCCGCAGGCCTTTACCCGCGTCGGCATCGTCTACCGCCCGGCCACCATCACTTTCAGCGGCTTCAGCCCCGAGGCGCTGGCTGCCGGCGGCGGGGACCGGCGCCAGGAGCGGATGCAGTCGTTTTTGGCCTGGGCCCAGGGATTCGACGCGTGCGCTCCCGAGACCATCACCATTGTGTAGGAGGAAGCTGGAGGCATGTCCACGAAACAGAGCAGCCGAGGGAGTCTGGGTCGAGTCTAAAGTTAATGCAATAATGGTCTATCACTTTTATGCCTGTCTATGTCGAGTGAATACTCTATGCACTTTTGAATTTCCCCTTTTCAACTTCTCTTTCCCTTTCCCTTTCCCTTTCCCTTTCCCCTTTACAGCTTTCAGATGCTCAGTTGTTCGCCTGCCGTCTATTCCTCCTCCTCCTCCTCCTCGTCGTCAGACACCCACAGCGCCTGCACCGCCCCCGCGCCGGCCACCGCCGCCACAAACCACCAGCCCAGCGCGTCCGACCCGACGCGGTCGCCCAGCCCAAAGAAGACGCCCATGAGGGCCGGCCCGACCGCACGGGCCGCCGCCACGGCCGTCTGGGCGACGCCGTTGACGAGGCCCAGCACGGCGGGCGAGGGCGCCACCACGTTGAGCAGGATGGCAATGTCGTTGAAGGAGAAGACGGCCGCGAGCGTCTTGCTGCTGAGCACGAGCACGACACCCGCAAAGCGCGCCCACGGCGGCTGCGCCGGCAGCAGCACCAGGTACGGCAGCAGCGCATAGGCCACCGGGTAGAGCAGCAGGCTGGCGCGCATGCAGGCGAGGCTGCCAAAGCGCGCGTCCACGGGCGCAAACAGCGTCAGCATCAACACGATCGACAGCAGCCCGCCCGCCGACACAAAGCTCGCCACCGCCGGCGCCGCGTATGCCAGCCCGCCGTTGAGCCGCAGCGGCGGCTGGCTGGCCGCCGGGCCCGTCGCCAGGAACACGGGGAAGATCTGGTCGAAGCAGATCGAGTGCAGCGCCATGATGGCGTAGCTGAGGATCGCGTGCAGCAGGTTCGGGTCCGAGAGCACCGACGCCGTCGGGGGAGTCTTGGCCGACGGCCGGGCCACCACCGCCGTCGTCTCGGCGCCGCCGCCGCCGTCGTGCAGCAGCGGCCGCTCCTCGCCGGGCACATCCGGGCGCTCGCGGACGAGTGTCTGGCTGTCAGCTTCTTCGTTCTTGTTTACGAGAGAGGGGCCAACACACCTCGTCCATAAAGAAATATGCCACCACCATGCTCGTGGCAATCATGGCCGAGATCAACAGATTCGGCAGCGCAAACGGATACGTCCGCAGCCAGCCGAAGCGCCCGCCTTCGCACAGCCACGGCAGCTCCGTGCACGGCTGCACCAGGTAGCCGCCCACCATAGGCCCGATCACCGTACCGATCTGGTAGGCCGTCTGGTTCCAGGCAAATGCCTTGGCTGTCTGGTTAGAATTGCGAATTTGGGTCGACTGCTCTGGCTGTCCACTCACCCTTGTTCTCCCGTCCGCGCACCATGTCGCCAATCATCGTCCGCGTGATCACCACGTTGCCGCTCAGCAGACCCGCTGCCACCCGGCACACAAACAGCGCCGGCACCGACGTGCAGAACCCAAACCCGAGCGTGCTGAGCAGCACCCCCGTCAACCCAAACAGCATGACCGGCCGACGGCCCACGTGGTCGCTCAGCCGCCCCCACACAATGTTTGTGCCGAACTGCGCCAGCGAGTACGCCGAGAAGAGCAGCGTCACCTGCTTCGTCGCCGCCACATCGCTCAGCTCCGGCGCCACAAACTTGACAAACGCAAACAGGTACGGCACCACCGAGTTGATGGCCAGCGGCTCCACGAGGCGGCAGGCCACTGACGGGTCAGCCAATTGACCATAGGAAAAGAAAGCAGGGAAGATCGGGGCCAACCTACACAGAATCTCCAGCTGCCGCACCGGAAAGTCTGGTCGCTTATCCGAAGTCATGGCGGCGGCGGATCGAGGCGAGAGATAGGGGGCAATGGCAAAGTGGGCTGACAACGATAGGATCTCTGGTCGATCTGACTCCTGCCTCTCTCATGTGGTTGGACGGCCCCTTTCATGGCCTGTTTGCAGCCGCCTGTCTTTATGAATGTCCTCGCAGCCAGCCGATCATCGGGGTGAGCGGACTGCAGGAGATGCTTTCAGGGCAACAGAATCCGACGAGCTGTGGAGAAGGAAGCCGCGCTAGTGCATTTTCTCCCCCGTGGCTCCTCCACCCAGATCGGATATTCTACCCAGTTCCCGTCTAAGTCGTATGCGACGACCTGCTATTGGTCACGTGCCCCTGCTGCGGGTCCCCTGCTCCATCCGCACTCCTCACCCGTCTCGCCCATTTATCTCGTCACTCTCCGAGCGGAAGGTCCCCCCCCCCCCCAGCTCCAGTTCTGTGGCCTAGCTCATGCTCATGCATATGAGCCCGTCTTTGAGCCTCCCGAAAACAAGGAGCATCGAATCGATGTCGCCTCCACCTTCCAAGAACCGCCAGCGGGCCAAGACCCACTCTGGCTGTTGGACATGTAAAAGTAGCGTCTCTGCTGCCCATCTTGCCATCTTGCCATCATTTGCACTGCTGACTGATCCTGTTTCCGTGATCCAGAGAGAAAGGTGAAGTGCTCGGGTACGTGGACCTGACCCGACAGAACAGACCCCCGCCCAGAAGGACAGCATCCAACTGATGCCGCTTTCTGTGCTCTAGAAGAGAAGCCCATCTGCCGAGCCTGTGCTCGCCTGGGCTTCTCCTGCCAATATGGCCTGAGGCTGCAGTGGGGATGCACGTCTGATGTTGTGGGCCTCAGTGCCCGCGCTGCACCAAGCAGCTTCACAACAAAGGCGAAGCCTGTTCACTTTGTCCATTTCACCGTCGACGACTTCCAGCCGAGATGTCCTCCCTGTCTCGCGTCCGTCGCCCCAGCAGGAGAGCTGGCTGGCTCGCTGCCGCTGCCGCTGCCGTCCTTGTCCAATAGCCCAACATCCAGTTCACTGTCTGGGCCGGCCTCGTCGTTCCTGACACCGTCCCTGCTGGAAGAGCCCTCCTGGTTTCCGCCACTGGACCTGTCGAGCCCGTTTGATGGATTGCTCTTCAGATACTGTTTGTCATCTCCTGTTGTATCACCCACCTACCCCCCCTGCTGACTCCTCAGATGCCCTCGAAATCTGCCCCAAGTGCACCATGTATGACGATTCTTCCAATGGCTTCCGCTCCATCATCATTCCCATGTCCGCCAACCACCCGTCTGTGCGGCATGCGCTGCTGGCTGTGGCTGCCTTTTACCGCCGGCACGAGGACCCGGCCTACCACGTCGTCGCCCTCGAGCAGAAGGAAAGGTCGCTCATCCACCTGCGCCGCTTCTACCCGGACGACCCGGTGTGGCGCCACGAAGAGATGATCGCCGCCGCCATCATGCTGTGTGTCTTTGAGATCAAGGACGGTTCCGGCCCCAACTGGAACAAGCACCTGTTTGGCGGCCAGGCCATACTGCAGGCCAAGGTGGCCCAGGAGGACGGCCACCGCCTCGGCAGTCGGGCCAGCAGCGGCAACAGCGGACGTGGCGAGGCCTGGTCCGACGGCATCGCCTGGTGGGCCAACAAGTTCTTTGGCTACCAGTGCGTCAACGGTGCTACGCCCTCGAACGGTGTTGGTGGCAGCGGCAGCGGCGATGACCGGGAGCGCGAGGCCGTGTTCGCGTCGCCGCTCTTCTGGCTCAGCCAGGGCATGGACGTCCACGAGATCGACGGTTTCATGGGCTGCTCGAGCGAGCTCATGGCCTTGACTGCTGAGATGAGCAGCCTGGCCCAGCGGCGCGGCGTCGCACGCCAAAGGCGAGCTGACGGTGAGGACGACGACGCCGATGCTGCTGCCGCCGCTCAGAGTCTGGAGCGCCGCCTCTTCCGCATGCGCCAGCGCTCGCGCCATGCCAGCTTGGTCATCTCCGAGGACTCGGACCTCGCCAAGGCCATCGACGCTTGCCTGGCCGGTGCCGGTGACGACGACCCGGCCCTGTCCCCGTTTTCCTTGTCCTCGTCTCTGTTGTCCTCGTCGTCCTCGTCGCCCTCGTCGTCCTCATCGTCCTTGTCTTCGCTCCGCGCCCGCATGCTCACTCTCACCGCCGAGGCTCGCCGCCAGGCCGCCTTTGTATTTTTGTACGCCTGCATCCGGGGCCTGCCGGTGACCCACACCGCCGTCCAGCTGCGTGTCACCCGCGCCCTGCTGTGCATGGCCGCCGTCTCGTCGCTTACCGGCGCCGCCGACGCGCCTATCTGGGGCATGACGCCGCTGATCTGGCCGCTCTTTGTCACCGGAGCCGCCGCCATGACCGAGGCGCACCGCTTCCAGGTGCTCGACACGTTTGCCATGCTCAAGTCGGCCAAGTGCCTTGGCGTATGTGAAACCGCCCTTGCCATCTGCGTCTTGTATCGCACTAACTTGTTGCCCAGAACGCCGCCCGCGCGGAAGATGTCGTCGCCTCGGTGTGGAAGCAGCATGATCTTGCCACATCCCGCCACGACCAGCCGTATCTGTCCAGGCTGTTCCTGGAGCCCAACGAGAAGTGGCCTCTCAGTCTGGGGTGATGGACATGTTGCACAGAGTGCCACATGTCTTCATAGCGCCAACGAGAGGTGTTCTGCTGGTCTTTGGCAGCGCTGCGCAAATTAGAGCATCACAGATGTCTGATTCCTGCCACAGGCAGCTGCTACAAACCATCTCGAACGGCAGGTAGTTTCCTCCTCGTTTGCACCTCCCCGTTCGAGCCAATAGGATTCTAGTCTGCGCAGTTGGCGGTCGCCCATATTTGTGGGCTTTGGGCTTTAGCGGCAGTAACGTGGCCCGTTTACTGCCGTCTGAAAGCTGAATGAGTAAGATAGCTCAGCCCCTCCTGTTGCTCTCGTCTTTGCAGTGTGAGGGTAGAGTGACCCGCCAATAGTCATCGAATCCTAGAAGCACAAGCGAGGAATTTCAATTCTTGACAAGAGGGAATCGGCAATGCCATGTTTCTGAATCGAGTGCATGCATGCAATGCTTCGAAGCTGGCAAAGCTATGGTGGTTGGTGGAGCCGGATAAATATTTTAGCTAACCGCCTTGGGTTTGGTCTGTAACCACCAACGCGGTCGTGTCCTCCTATTTCTGTGGTGATTTCGGATTCTACCCTGACCAGCAACGCTTCCCGAAGACAACGCTCAACGATAACGTCGCGCGCGCGTGTCTCCGACTCCCGTCTGCGAGAATCCGCCCCTTCATCGAAACTACAATTGTTCGTATTTTATTCGCCGTTCTTTCTTGGTCTTCGTTCTCCTCCTCTAAATCGAGCGCCCGTCCTTTTACCCGTGATCCTTCCTCCGCCACGCCTCTTCGTGCTTTCTCTACTTTCACCTTAGCTACTGAGCTGCTTTGATACCTGAGCATCGCTCTCTTTTACTGTTTCTTTACCTCTTTATCTTGCCTTCTCTCTTCTCCCTTTCTCGGTGCCTCTTGCCTTGCCATCTCAAGAGCGCTCCTTTGCTCTCTGCCTCCTAGCCGCTCATTGCTCGTTGCTCATCCACCACTCATCCATTACCCTTTGATCGCCCTCCATTGCCTCTCTATCTCTCCTTTATCGTTCTCTCCATCACACTTATATTGGTCTTTTTTTCTTCTCTTCTGCCAATCTCTAACCGCAATCATGCTGCAAAAGGCCAGGCCCCCCTTTTCCCTGTGGTCCGAGAGCACTGCGAAATGGACTCATATTCCAGCAGAGGGAAGGACGACCGCGATAGCTTCTATCGCGGCAGGTCACCAGGTTTGTATTTCGTCCGCCTTTTGTTTCTCTGCTGTGTCTCCTCCCTTCTCTGACTGATCCAGCTCCAGATCGCGGTCGACGCTCTGCCCGCTCACGCTCGCCACCTGCTGCGGTTGATCGATACGAGCCACGATCACGTGTGAGGGACGACTATGGACGAGACCGCGATCACGACCGCCGTCGCATCGGATCGCCTCCCGCAAATATTGACCGCTATGTCCCCGGACAGACCCAACAACCACCTGCGCCTGCGCAAGACGGAGGGCTCGGGATGCCGATGCTGCCAGCCACCACGCAGCCATTGACGAACCCCATCCCCGACCCGTTGAAGCTCCCGTACCAAGTTGGATTCTCTTTTTTCGGCGAATGGTGGCGTGCCAACGAGAAGATCAATGACGAGAAAGAGCGTCTGCGGACCGGACGACGTAAGGAGCCGGAACGCGCTCGTGGCCAAAAGGAAACACAAGAGGAGCGCGAAAAGGAAAAGGCCAAGATCCAGGCAGCCTACGACTCCTACAAGGAGGAGCTCCAGGGGAAGATGGCCCAGACCTTTGTGAAGCAGCACAAGGAGGAGCAGTGGTTCCGGGAACGCTATGTTCCTGAAATCCGGGACAAGATCCGGCTGCAGCTCTCCGAGTTTCGGCAGGATCTGTTCGGCCTGTGGGAACAAGATCTCGAGGCCGGCGTGTTCGACGAGTTCTCGCTCGAAGGTTCCCCCAAGAACGAGGGCGGCGCGGCCGGAGCGGCCGCCGAGAAAGAAGAGGGCGAGACGGCCGAGGTCCTGGGTGTTGGCGACCTGGTTCCTGCTAGCAACACTGAGAACCGAGACGGAAGCCTCTTCCTGCCCACTCTCTTGATCAAGACGATTGCTCCTAGCGTGAGCCGCCAAAACCTGGAGACGTTCTGCCGGGAGCACCTGGGCGAGGGGAAGGGCGGCTTCCGATTTCTGTCGCTCAGCGACCCCAACCCAAGCAAACGATACCACCGCATTGGGTGGATTTTGCTAAACGCCGGCTCGGACGGTGGCCTTCCTGTGAAAAGCGACGCGGGCGACATGGACATTTCCTCCCCAGACGCGGTGCCGATTGCAGACAGAGCCCTGGACGCAATCAACAGCAAAACTGTCAAGGACGAAGTGCGAGGCGACTTTGTGTGCCATGTCGGTGTCCATAACCCGCCCACCAACCCGCGCAAGAAGGCCCTCTGGGACCTGTTTTCCGCCCCCGAGCGGATTGAGAAGGATCTGGGTCTCGTGCAGCGGCTTGTCAACAAGTTCGAGGCCGAGTTCGACACCAATTTCCACGGCGTCCTGAAAGTGGAGGAGAGGGTAGAGGAGCTGCGCAGCTCGGGCCGCTTGCAGCCATCTGCGGCGTCCGGCGCCTCGTCTGGTGGCAGCGGTTCCCTCGCCAAGAAAAAGAAAAAGGCGAAGAAGCCTCGCGGGCTCGGTATGGACGTGGCACTTGATGACTTCGAGGACCTGGGTGATGAGGAAGTCGACATTGACGAAGACGAAGAAGAGGGCGAAGAAGATGAGGAGGGCGCCATTGACGAGGACGTGGACGACGAAGATCTGCTGGTGAAGAAGAAGCAGTTGGACCTGCTCATCGAGTACCTGCGGCGCGTGTTCAGCTTCTGCTTCTTCTGCGTCTTTGAAAGCGACTCGGTGCACGAGCTGACGCGCAAGTGTCCAGGCGGGCATTTGCGCCGGCCTCGAGCCACTCTGACGTCTGCTGCTCTGGAAGTTGCACGGGCCAGCGCCAACGGCGAACCGTTTCCAAGCAAGCGTCGTGCCGAGTCTACCGTCGATGCAGAGGAAGGCGAGCTGCCCCAGGAGGGCGGCGACCGCAAGTTCCGCGGCCCATCGGCCAAGTCGGAGCAGCAGCTGCAGCGGGCCTACAACTGGGTCAGGACATTCGAGGAGAAGATTGGCCAGATCCTGGAGCCTGGCTCCGTCGACCTGCGCAAGTACGGCGGCAAGACGGTCGAGGACGCCCTGAACGACGAGATGTCCAAGCATGTGCGCCAGGAGGACGAGCACAAGTGGCGGTGTCGACTGCCCGAGTGCACAAAGCTCTTCAAGGAAGAGCATTTCTGGCGGAAACATGTTGAAAAGCGGCACACGGAGTGGTACGATGCGCTGAAAACCGAGGTAAGTCTGCTTGCGAGCTCTCCCCCTCCCCTTCCCGTCTTTGCTGCGCATGCTGACGCCTCCCTCCAGTTTGAACTGGTCAACGCCTATGTTTCGGACCCGGCGCACATTGCGCCTTCGCGAACAGACGCCAACTCAAACGGGCACTTCCCGCCCGGCAACGGACAGGCGCCGACGGGGACACCTCGGGGATTCAGCCTGCAGAACTACTCGCTGAACAATGTGCTGCCGCCTGTTCCAGGCTTTCCCCCGCCGGGTGCGTTCAACATGTTCAACCCTGTGGCCATGCAGGTGGCGGCGAACTGGCAGACGATGTCGGCTAGCGACGACCGGGGTCAGGGGCCCATCCGTCGTGGCGGGCCGGGCGGCGGCGGCCGATACAACAACCGTTCTGGTCCATACGACCGGCGCCCGCCCATGCGGTGGAGCCAGGACGGGATGGGTGGTCGTGGCGGCCGAAACGCAGGCGGTGCAGCCGGTCGCTGGGGCGACGGAGCCGGCGGTGGCGCCGCTGTGGGACCTCGCGAGGCCATCCAGGGCCGCACCATCAAGAGCTACGAAGACCTCGACCAAGCGTCAGGTGGTGGTGGCGGCGAGCTGAACTACTAGACGTCTACCGTGTGTCGTGTGTCCCTCCACACAAGGGCGTTTGCTGGACCTGTATTTCCTTTTGCAGGATCCTGGCGTGGGATGCATGTGGGGAAGACAGGCCCGAGGGCCGGAGGATGTTGGGTGGTGAATTTGTATTCTACGATTCGGCGTTGCGTTCTACTCTGCCGAGCTCGACTTTTCCTTGTATGGGGGTGCTGACGTGTCGCTGTAAATAAATCCTGTATGTATTATCACAAACAGCATATATTCTGAGACTTCCCTAGCCGTAAAAAAATGTGCGTCTAGACAACAAAATTGTGCCCGTGCTATTGATATTCGTACACGTACAGAATGCAGCAGCCGCTCCGCCTTTGGTCCTCGACCAGCCCACAACCCTCCTCTCCCCCCTCCTCCCCCCTAGTTGTACTGCATGTATGACGCCGTCGAGTTGAACTTGAGGTTGGCCTTGATGACCTTGTCGACGGCGCTCAAAAAGTCCTTTTCCGAGGCGACCTTCCGCCGGGCGCGGATGGCAAACATGCCGGCCTCGGTGCAGACGCTGCGCAGCTCGGCGCCGGTGGAGTTGGGGCAGAGGCGGGAGATGAGCTCCCAGCGGATGTCGCGCTCGACGGACATGCTCTTGGCGTGGATGCGTAGGATGTTGGCGCGGCCCTCGAGGTCGGGCAGGGAGAACTCGATCTTGCGGTCGATGCGGCCGGGGCGCATGAGGGCCGGGTCGAGGGTGGAGGGGCGGTTGGTGGCAAACATGACCTTGATGTTGCCGCGGGCGTCGAAGCCGTCGAGCTGGGTGATGAGCTCGAGCATGGTGCGCTGGACCTCGTTGTCGCCGCCGGCGCCGTCGTCAAAGCGGGCGCCGCCAATGGCGTCGATCTCGTCAAAGAAGATGATGCAGGCCTTTTTGGTGCGGGCCATCTCAAAGAGCTCGCGCACCATGCGCGCGCCCTCGCCGACGTACTTTTGCACGAGCTCGCTGCCAATGACGCGGATAAAGGTCGCGTCCGTGCGGTTGGCCACCGCCCGTGCGCACAGCGTCTTGCCCGTGCCGGGCGGGCCGTACAGCAGCGCGCCCTTGGGCGGGTCGATGCCCAGGTCGACAAAGCGCTCCGGCGACAGCAGCGGCATCTCCACCACCTCGCGCAGCTTCTCCACCTGCTCCTTGCACCCGCCCACGTCGCCGTACGTCACGTCCGGCTTCTCCTCCACCGTCATCATCGTCACGCTGGCGTCGATCTTGGGCGGCAGCGGCAGCAGGATCTGGTACTTGTTGCGGTCCACGCCCACCCGCATCCCCTCCTCAATGTCCGTCGGCGCCACCCGGTCCCCCAGCTGCACCACAAACTTGGCAATCTGCTTCACGTTGATAACATACTTGCTCTTCGCGTCGTCCACCTCGTCGGCAATGATCTTTGTGCACCGCGCTACCTGTAGGGGTTGCTCTTCCGACATGCGCTGACGGTCGGCCGCCACGTCCCACAGATGCGGTGGTGCCAGGCCCGTGTCGGATTCCTGCGAAAAAAAGAAAAAACCGTCGTCAGCTCCACATGCTGCGTCCTCTCCTCCCTTCTCGTAACTCACCTTGACGCCAATCTTCTCGTCCACGCTCTGCTGCTTCTCTTTTATTTGCTGTTCCAGCTTCTTGATAGCGGCGCCATACGGCGCGGCGCCGTAGGTCTTGAGCACTTGGATATCCCTGCCATTGTCAGCGCCGGAGAGGCAGGAAAACGTTATGAGGATGCAGCCACATACTCATCTGTCAATGGGGCAATCTTCTTCTCCTCGATCTCGTCGTCGGCAAACTTCTTCTGGTATTTCTCCCAGTCCTGACCCGTCGCGGAAGGCTGATGGAGTTGTCAGCAAAGATGCAGGGCACAAGACCCAGAGCGTGGCGCCGAAAAGTGGTCGAGCTAGTGAAGGCACGGCGAAACTTACCATCGTGGCAGAGGGCTCGCTGGGAGTGTTGTTTGGGAGCCAGAAACGGATGGGACACGCCGATATAAGGATGGAGGTGGGAGGAAGAGAGAAATTTCGTCAGTCTTTGTCGTCGTCGTCGAGATGTAATGTGTTGGGTGGTGGATGCAGGCAAGTTCGCGGCGAGGTTCTCGTGGAAGCGTGCACGTGGAAGGCAGTCGAAGGTCGTTGCCAGCGGCGATGCTTCAATCGTAAGCCATGTTGCCTTGGGAGCTTTCTGCGCGGCTGTCACACTAGTCCGTATTTGGTTAGCACTACACTCCACGGACAGACCCTGTAGTTTCATTTATGCACTTAGGCGAGCTCCAAAAAACTTTCCTCCTCACTGGTTTTTGCCCCACCAACGGTGAAGCTGTGAAAAGCTTCAAGGCAACGAGCAAGCCCGCAGACGACGCATTGGACCCTGCATCCATCTTGGCACCCATTTCTCACGCGTATTTGTCGCTCCACAGGCCCTCGATCCCGCCACCCCTTTAACAGACAGCCCCAAGAAGCAAACCAGCCATGGCAGCAGTAGCTCCCGCGGCCGGCGGAGGCCCTGCCAATGCTGCCTTCAAGGTATGTGGTCATTTGACGAACCGTTGGCGTTTCGGATCTTCCAGAGGGCCTATTTGATAGCTTGGTCGAGCATACCTTTCTGACATTCCATGTAGGACAAGGAGAAGCCCATGGCCGTCCGGTCTGCCAACATCGTTGCCGCACGTGGTGAGCATGACAACTAGACGGGACCCTGACCGATATCCCCCAGGCCAGCCGCTGACTTTTGCGTTCTTGCTTCCCTCCTGCAGCCGTCGCCGATGCCATCAGAACATCTCTCGGACCCCGCGGTATGGACAAGATGATCCGCAGCGGCAAGGGCGAAACGATCATTACCAACGACGGCAGCACCATGCTGAAGAGCATGGCGGTGCTGCACCCGACGGCCAAGATGCTGGTGCAGCTGTCGCACGCGCAGGACGTCGAGGCCGGCGACGGAACAACGTCTGTGGTGGTCATCTGCGGCAGCCTGCTGGGCGCGGCGGACCGGCTGCTGTCCAAGGGCATCCACCCTTCGGTGATCTCGGAGTCGTTCCAGCGGGCGGCGGCGGCGGCGGTGCAGATTCTGCACGACATGTCACAACCCATCTCGCTCAACGACACGTCGGCGCTGCTCCAGGCCGCCAACACGTCGCTGTCGTCCAAGATTGTGTCGCAGTACGCGAACCTGCTGGGGCCGATGGCCGTCAACGCCGTGACCAAGACGATCGACATCAAGACGGCCGACAACGTCGACCTGAAGAACATCCGCGTCATCAAGAAAGTCGGCGGCACGATCGAGGACAGCGAGCTGGTGGACGGCCTGGTGCTGACCCAGTCGGTGCTGAAGAACGCCGGTGGTCCCACGCGCATGGAAAAGGCCCGGATCGGCCTGATCCAGTTCCAGCTGAGCCCGCCCAAGCCAGATGTATGTGGTTTTTTTTTTTTCTTTTTTTTTCTTTTTTTTTCTTTTTTTTTCTCGCTTCTTTGCTAATGTTCAGATGGAAAACACCATCTCGGTCAACGACTACCGGCAGATGGACAAGATCGTCAAGGAGGAGCGCCTCTACCTGCTGAACATGGCCAAGAAGATCAAGAAGGCCAAGTGCAACGTGCTGCTGGTCCAAAAGTCGATCCTGCGCGACGCGGTCAACGACCTGTCGCTGCACTTTTTGGCCAAGCTCAACATCCTGGCCGTCAAGGAGATTGAGCGCGACGAGGTCGAGTTCATCTGCAAGTCGACCGGCTGCAAGCCCATTGCCGACATTGACTCCTTCACCGAGGACAAGCTCGGCAGCGCCGACCTTGTCGAGGAGGTCACGAGCGCGGGCTCGCGTCTGGTCAAGGTGACGGGCACCGCGTCCAGCGCAACGGCCTCGTCGGCGGCCGCCAAGAACGCGGCCAAGAGCGCCGCTGCTGCCGCCGCTGCTGCCGCCACGGGTGCCACGGGCCGTACGGTCTCGGTGGTGGTGCGCGGCGCCAACTCGCTGATCCTGGACGAGGCGGAGCGGTCGCTGCACGACGCGCTGTGCGTGGTGCGGTGCCTGGTCAAGAAGAAGGCGCTGATCTCCGGCGGCGGCGCGCCTGAGATCGAGATCGCCGCCCAGCTCAGCAAGCAGGCGCGCGAGCTGCCCGGCACCGAGGCCATCTGCTGGAAGGCCTTTGCCGACGCGCTCGAGGTCATCCCCACCACGCTGGCCGAGAACGCGGGCCTCAACCCCATCAAGGTCGTCACCGAGCTGCGCCACCGCCACGAGCGCGGCGAGCGCAGCGCCGGCGTCAGCATCAAGTCGGGCGGTGTCAACGCCAACATTGCCAAGGAGAACGTGCTGCAGCCGCTGCTCGTCAGCACCAGCGCCATCGAGCTGGCCGCCGAGACGGTCAAGATGATCCTGCGGATAGACGACATTGCCCTGAGCCGGTGAAAAAAGAGCCCATCTAGACGTCGAAAAACACATATAATGCAAAATTTTTGAGCATCCCGTATTCTTTTTTTTGTGTGTGTGAAACCTCGATTCCGGTTGCTATGCTGTTAAGGATATACAATAGGATGGAACGGGGAAGATGGAAGATGCTGTCTGCTCTGCTGTGATATCCCGTCATGGAAATTTTCCTTTTTTTGTTCCCCCTCGCCTTGCCTCCTCAAAAAGGACGTCCCACGCCTGGCTTTTCTGTTGAATCCTAGATATATGCATCATTAAAAAAATAGACAGCAGGCGGCCCCGGCTGCCCAGTCCGTGACCTCATCCCCTCCCCCAACGCCTAAATTTAAAAAGAAAGAAAAAAAAAAAAAAAAAAAAAAAAAAAACAGAGCAAGTCCCAACGCCAGTAGGCTACAATGTCATCATCCCTCGACGAACGGTAGACACCCCAGACACACCACGTCGCCGTCCGCGCCGCGCTCGACGCAGCACTGGCTGCAGATCATGCGCCGGTGGCCCTGTCCACCCGCGGACCATGTGCGAGTCTGCTCGTCGGCTCCTGTGCCCGGCTGTTCCGCTGCTTCTCCGTCCCTGTGCTGCCCGTCTGCCGCCGCTGCCCCTTCTTCTTGGCCTGGCTCCGGCACTATGTTGCTGTTGTTGTTGTCGTCGCCGCCATTGTCGTCTTCGTTGATCGGACACGCATCTGTCATAGTAAACGAGCCTGAGCTCACGTGTCGACTGACGGATCGCCGTCCGCCGCCGGCCACCAATTTCCTCGTCGCCGTCGTCGTCATCGCCGGCACCCATCCAAAACACTCCCGCAGACACACAAAGCAAGTCCGCTGGCCGCAGCCCTCGCAGTCGGCCAGCGAGTCTAAATCGCACTTGCGCCGCGGGCGACGGTGGCAGATGTGGCAAGGCGCGGTCGATGCGTTTGGATGAGGCCACTCGGCTATTCTGTCGTGCTGCGTCTGCGTCTCGCTGCGAGAGAGCGCCGGCAGCTTTCCGTCGCCGTCGCCGTCGCTGCCGCCGTCGAGCCGCTGCCGCTTCAGCATGGGCAGGATCTTGCGGTGGCTGGCGCCGAACAGGGCGCCCTCGGTCTCGGCCACGCCATCGTGCGAGGCAAGGCGCGGGTTCCCCGGGAATAAGAGATGTTCGTGGCCCGCATTTGAGCTGGGGTCGCCATGCTCGTGGCCCTGGCGGCTGTTGTCGTTGTCGTCGGCATGCACGAGAATCGCCACGACGCTGTGGTCAGACAGGTCCCGCTGTGTGGCGGGTGGTGTAGCGATGGCAGCTACGCGTGCGTACGGCGGCGTGTGTGCGGATGCATTGTGAAGGCCGTGGAAGCTGCTGACGCTGGCCAGGTCGTCTCGCCGTCGCTTCTTGGAGAATATGTTGGTGTTGCTGTTGTTGTTGCCGTTGTTGACCCGGCCGTCGTGGGCTTCCTGGGCCACCGAAGGCATTCCGGGGTTGACAAGGCCGCCGGTAGAGTGGTGGCAATTGAAGAGAGAAAGGGATAGGCGTGATCTGAAATATTGATGAGTAGTTGCTAGTCGCTGTCACGGAAAACGGTCGAGAGGAGAAGGGTCGTAGTAGCTGGTGTGGTTGGCGAGGGAAAAACGGCCAATGCTTAGCTTATCTAACCCCGTGTATAAAGATACTCGGTCAGCAACCCACACAACCACAATAGCCTACAAATACAAAGTTTGCATTTGTACAAATACAGCTCCGTTTCTTTGCACTGTCAAGGCAACGTTTGTGCCGATGTATCTTATCTTTCTCGTAAGATACCTCAGCATTTGTGCCTAACCCAGTCTTGCCCTCTCAACCCGTCCTGATATGGCCAATTGCGTTTTTCCTCTTTGCTTAGGCCGTCTAACGCTACGGGCGTCCTTGTATACCAGGCCGTAGCGAGACACCTCCGAGCATGAACACGTATCTCGGATATCGTACAACATGGCCAAAGTCAGAAGACGCAGCGTAAGATATTGAGGGTCTTTCGGTCGCGTGTCCCTGCCAGCAGTGGGAGCCTTGCTCGCGTCCTGCCACAGCACGCGGCAGCCCGGAAGCTATGCTTAAGTCGTGTAGCCTAGTAATCAGCAGCACTGTTTTGCTCCACCACGCCTAAACACACGCCATAAACGCCCCGCCGCACACGCAGCGATTGGCTGAAACTGTCACGTGGCCCATTTTACAGTGCGGATTCCCGCATCATTGGCATGTGCAGGCATTCTCCACACGGTGCAGCCTAACAATGAAGGCATCACGTTTTTCCCTCCGTCCTTCTTTCTGTTTCTCTCGCCAGTCTACGAATTCGCCCCCCCCCCTCCTCTTCCTTCTCTCTATTCACTGTTCATCATTGTCTCCGAGCCGCAACCCGCACAGCCAACCCCTCTCCCCCTCCGTCGTTTAGGTCGCCAGAGGTCGTCGCCATCCTTGACACTGCAGTCACTTTGTCGACACCGTCGACGAATTTTCGCGACAAGTTTTTTCGATCTTGAACGTCTTTGCCTGCGCCTGTCATCCTTCCCGTGCATTTCGGCTCCGAGTACCACCATCTCCGCTCGGGGGTCATCCTTGTCGACAACTTTGTACTCTTTTTAAAAAAGATTGTATGCCGACATTTGTGAATAAACGGCCATCAAGATATGAGTCGCGCCGGCAAGCTTGCCCCGGAGGTCAATCGGTGCGTTTTTATCTGCTTTGCTGTGGTTTTGATAAGGGTCGTTTTTATCTTTGGACCTGGACCATCATCGTGAACCACACTTTCCAGGATGTCTCGACAGCTGCTATTGTTATCATCAATTGTCTCGTTTTTATTTGTTTCATGTGCTGCACGCGCAAGGATATTATTGTTTTGTTCGTTCTGCTCATTTTGGATCATTTGCTAACCATCGTGGCAACATTCCTCGCAAACAGAGCTTTGTTCGTGAAGAATCTAAGGTTCGCTCCATCCTCGTTCCGTCCCCGAATCACCCAGAATGCGAAGCTCGTGCTAACTTCATCGCAGCTATAACGTCACTCCCGAGGAGCTCTTTGAGCTCTTTGGCAAGTTTGGCCCCATTCGGTAAGCCTCGTGCCTCGTCACTTTCCCCGGACAGCTGTCTCTGACCTCGAATAGCCAAGTGCGACAGGGCATCGCCAACAACACCAAGGGCACTGCATTTGTTGTCTATGAAGACGTCATGGATGCAAAGCAGGCCTGCGACAAGTTGAACGGTTACAACTTCCAGAGCCGCTATCTTGTCGGTATGTAGTCGAGTCGTATTGCTACTTTTGTCGCACATGACCAAAAAAAAATGTCGGCCGCTAACTCGTCCAGTCCTATACCATCAGCCCGAGAAGATGGCCAAGTCAAGAGAGGACCTCGACGCCCGCAAGGAGAATTTAGCTCAGCTCAAGAAGCAGCACGGTATCGATTGACGATTAGACGGGCCTGCGAACAACCTGCAGACGGCAGCGAAAGCCAAGCTGCCACGAGGCTCTGCAGGCCCGTCGTCTCCCTCCACCCACGCGCGGCTGTCAACGTCGCCGGGGTCTACCCGCCAGCACCATGTGGGCTCGCCCAAACGAGCGGCACCGCCGTCGCCGCCGTCCACGGGCGCCACGGCCAGGAACAGCGCCAAGCCGGCGGCGTACTCGGACAGCGCTCGCAGCGCCATGCCGTACTTTGTGCGCAGGCTCCTGCCGACGGTGTCCGAAGTCTCGTGAAGCGCCGCTCGTGCGTGTGATGGGCAAGCCTGATCTGGCAGCAGGCTGTGTCTGTCGCACGCACGACGCTGATGCGACATGAGACGAGAGGAGTTCCTGGTCGTGGCTGAAAAAAACTCTTGCCCAAAAACACCCGGAGCAAACGGCCAATCGACCGACAATGCAGGCCGTTTCGTTTTCTGGGATCTGGTTCTGCAACTCGTTGCACCTCACTCTTTTATAACGGGCGTTGCTTTATTCTAAATTTTTGATTCTTCTACCGCCGCCTTGACTTTTTACGACTTGTCTTTTTTATGCTGGGATGTGTGTGTTTTAGCTGTTTATTGGTTTTTGTGGTTCACGGTTCACGGTTGCACCGCCTTCCCCAAGGCGAGAAAAGGGTTCAGCAGACTGGCAACAACAACAACTCGGGCCCGAGATTGTGGGTATTTTTATTCTTCTTTTTCTCTACAACGTGCACGTTGTGCTTTCTGGTTCCAATGGGGTTCCAAAAGGGTCTGGTCAGCAGGGTCTCTCGTCTCTGGGCATCTTAGATAGCGGGACGGGGATGGACAAATGAAACCAGAAGAGGCCAGCCACCTCGAGATTGAGCCGAGTGCTCGTGCATGCAAAACTGAAATTGGCCCTGTGTGTATCGCCGAGATGTCGAAATTCCGTTAACGCCGGCCGGCTCGGGAAGTAGATGTTATGTGCGCAGATGTGCATGCATGTATGCAGTATTTTGTATGCATGTATGTAGGCATACGGACACATCGACACACGTCTTCACTGGCTGTAATCACAACATGTTTTTCTCCAAGATTGGCTTATTGATTGATTGCTTCACTGGCAGCTCTGTACGCTATGTTTATGCCGCCGCCGCCTTGACCTCCACCGAGGCCGCCTCCGCAGCCTCCGCCGGGGCGACGTAGGGCGGCTCCTCCTGGTAGACGTCGTACTTGTACCTGCTGCCGGTGTGGTCGGAGCGCAGATGGCTCTGGCCGCGGCCGTAGATCTTCTCGCGGGCGGTCAGGGGGGCGGCTTCGTTGTTGTTGTTGTTGTTGTCGTCGTCGTCTGGGGGCAGGTCCGGGTAGAGGCCGCGGCGGCGCAGCTCGGGGATGAGGAGGTCGACAACGTCTTCAAAGGTGCCGGGGGTGGTGACGTGGGCGAGGTTGAAGCCGTCGAGGTCGGCGTCGCGGATCCAGGCCTCGAGCTCGTCGGCGACGGTCTGGGGGCTGCCGACGCCGACGGGGCCGAGGCCGCCGATGGCGGCGTGCTCAGCAACGACGCGGGGGGTCCACTGGGGGACGTCCTTGCTGGTGGTGGCAAAGGCGTCGAGGACGCTGCGGATCTTGTCGGCCTCGAGCGAGTCAGCGGCGGTGATGTGCTGGTCGAGGGGAATGCGGGAGATGTCGATGCCGGTCCAGCCGCTGAACAGCACGAGGCCGCCGACGGTGGAGGCGTAGCGCCGCAGCGTCTCGAGCTTGGCGCGGGCCTCGGCGTCGGTGCGCCCGACAATGGGCGTAAAGGTGGCAAAGACCTTGACGGAGCGCGGGTCGCGCCCCTGCTGGGCGGCCAGGGCGCGGATGCGGTCGACCTTGGGCCGCAGCACAGCCGGCGCATGCGCCGACACAAAGACGGCCTCGGCGTGGGTCGCGGCAAAGGCCGAGCCGGCGGCCGACGTGCCCGCCTGGAACAGAAAGGGGGTGCGCTGCGGCGACGGGTCCACAATGTGGCGCGTGTCCAGGTGGAAGTAGCGGCCCCGGTGGCGGATGGTGCGGATCTTGTCCGGGTCCGCATAGCTGTCGTGCTCGGGATCCGGGGCGACGGCGTCGTCGGCCCACGAGCCTTCCCACAGCCTAGGCAGTCAGTTTTGCTTTGATTTAGAGGAGGAGGATTAACTGTCTCCATACTTGTACAGCACCCGCAGGTACTCGTCGGCCTGCTGGTAGCGCTCGTCGTGCTCGATGGGCGAGTCCAGGCCGATGGCCTTGAAGGCCGACTTTTTCCACGACGTCACAATGTTCCAGGCGATGCGCCCGTCGGTCAGGTGGTCGAGCGTGGAGAAGCGCTTGGCCAGCAGAAACGGCGGCTCAAAGGACGTCGACGACGTGATGCCAAAGGCCAGGTGCTTGGTGACGGCCGCCATGGCGGTGATGGGCTGGAGAGAGTTAGAGAGAGAGAGAGAGCGCTTGCACTTCCGCTTAGACAAGCCCACTTACAATCGACGGATCGGTCACCGGCCACTGGGCGGCTCGCCGGATGCAGTTGTCCAGGCTGCCTTCGTATGTGTCGTAGCCGCCGTACGTGTCGGCCAGGAACAGCGCATTGAAGCCTCCCCGCTCCAGCAGCTTGGCCAGGTCGATCCAGTACTGGAGCTTCTGCTTGGTGGCGGACTTGTCTGCAGGGTTCTGGCGTGTGGTGTTAGTTAGTGGCTTGCAGCCCTGGATTTGCCGACCCGAACGTCCGGCTGGCTGACCTTCCACTGGCCGGGCGACAGGTGTCCGACGGTGGACATGTCAAAGGCATTCAGGAGGATGTGCTTCTTGCCGTTGCCCAAGTCGTGGACGTTCTGGGTCGTGCCTGCCATGATGTGAGTTCTGGGGCTGTCTCAGTGGTGTCTCAGTAGTGTCCAAGTGTCCAAGTGGTGTCTTTGGTGGCTTCGTGGAAGTCAGGCACCTCGGGCTTCATATCAGTGCCGTCTGCTTGATATCTTGGCGATCCCCGACATTCTCCGCATGATGTCAAGCAACGGGCTGTCGTGATCGGCCAGTCATGTTGCCATCTAGCCGCATATGGTGTCATACGGATGCAGAGGCCAGACATGCAGAGATGAGTTTGTATTTCAAACGGCCGCTCATCCGGACCTACGAGTACTCTACTCTGTACATGATCGACGCCCAACACAGCTTACAGCAAAGACACTCCTTTTGGCGTCTCCACCCGCGTCTCATTGTCCGACGTGTCTACGACTTGGCCGACGTTGGCCTCCACTTCGTCTGGGTGGTTCTTGGCCGACTTCTCTCTCTGCAGAAAATGCCGGATGAGGTGCGCCGTGGCGATGAGGCAGAGGGCGTTGGCCAGCACAAACGAGTAGCCCTTTGTGAAGCGCGGGCCCTCGACGGTGGGGAAGACGAGCAGGGGCGTCCAGGCGGTGGTGGACTGGGCGACGGTGTTGATGAGGACGAGGGTGAAGGCGCGCTCCGAGGGCGAGGCGCGCAGCTCGCTGTTGACCCAGCCGTAGAGGACGCTGGACATGGCGACGGCGGCGTAGGTGGTGTTGAAAGCGAACCAGAGGGCCGCCTCGGACGACGTGTGCCAGACGACGAGGATGACGAGGCCGATGGCGTTCCAGACGTGGGCGACGGTGATGGCCCAGGCGGAGCCGAGGACGAGGTCAGACGCGAAGCAGACGGCGAGCACGTACAGGATGCCGAGCGCCGGCGCCACGGTGCCGAGCTCGTTGACGCGCGCCGTCGAGTAGCGCTGCAGGCTCTTGAGCCACAGCAGGTAGCCGCCCGCGCTCGTGTTGATGCTGCCGTTCCAGAAAAAGACGTCCAGCGCCACAAACGCCCAAAACTTCCACGTCCGCGCCACCCGCCCCAGCGTCGCCCACGTGAAGCGCCCGCTGGTGACGTGGCCGGCCCGCTGCAGCCGCGCCTCGGCCAGCTGCAGGTCGGCCGCCCGGAGGAACAGCCGGTTCGGCTGCGCCGGCGTCCCCGGTAGCACCACGTACCCCAGCACGCCGATCGGCACCGTGATCACCGCGCAGATAATGTACATCCACCGCCAGCCCGCCAGCCCCTGCACGCCCTCCAGCCGCGCCGACGCCCCCGCCTGGATCAGCCCGGCCGTCAGCGTCCCCAGCGTCAGCCCAATGTAGAACACGCCGCCGCGCCGCGCAATCTCGTCGCCGCGGTACCACGCGCCAAAGATGTAGTGGATGGCGGGGAAGAAGGCGGCCTAGACGCAGTTAGCGGTAGCCTTTAACGTCGGCCATCCTTCAAGAGGGAGGGGGGGGGGGTACCTCAAACCACCCAACCAGGAACCGGTACGCCGCCAGCTCCGCAAAGCTGTTGGCCCGGTACTGCACCAGCGTGAAGATGCCCCAGCAAATGTCCAGCACCGGGATCAGCCAGTACATGGGGATGTACGTGAACAAGAACATGAACGGGATTTGGCCCACCACCGCCCCGACCGTGTACATTGTCTGCAGCTGCACCAGCTGGTTCCCCTGGAACCCCAGGTCCTCCTTGAGCCCGGCCACGTAGGCATTGTCTGCTTGTGTGTAAGTGGTACCATCGAGCCCGCGGCGTCAAGAAAACGACCAACTCACTCAGGTTCGACTGGTCCATGTACTTTGTCCAGTACGAGAGAAAGGCATAAGGCACGATCAAGAGGTCCAGCTTGCAGATCAGCCGCCGCTCCGCCGGCGTGTCCTCGTCAGCAAACCACTGGATGTGGTACCATTTCTTGCCGCGCCGCGAAGCCATCGTGGGATCTCGGGCGTGGGCAGGGTGGAAAGGCGTAGAGGCTTTCGCAATGTCAAACTCTGTGCACACAAAGGAATGGTGCTTCCGTGCCGTAGTTGCACCATGACTGCAGGACCGATCGGGGGCCTTTTTTTTTCAAATATCAAGCCTTGAGCCGTTTACGGGTGTGTGCAGCGTACATCGCCTTGCAGACATGCCGAGGTCACAGAAATCAGCCATCAATCGTCATCGATCGCCATCACAACCTGCAAAGACGTGATCGATAAGGAAATGCAGGGCTCGTGCGTCTACGCAGCGCTGCAAAGCCGCCGTGCTACCTCTGAAACTTGGCAGAGACTGGCGTTATCAGCAGGGTTTAAAAAAAGAGAGCTGGAAACGGCCAATGCATTGGGCTGTTGGAGCTGGGATTTGTGTCTTGGCTCAATACCAAGAGGCACAACCGGGGCCAAAAGCCGAGCTAAACGGAGCCTGCCAAGCCTCATCTTGTCTTTTTGACATCTTTTTTTTTTGTTCTGTGTAAAAAACCCGTCGTATAATTGAAACAGCCTGGAAGAGCCATATTCGCAAGATCAAGTGGAAATCACGATCTCGTGGGGGAGCCCGGAAGACAGCCTGAGCAGGTCAAAGATGGAGATGGATGGCACGCTTTAGTCACAGCAATTCCCTCGTCGATATATCTGACTCCACAATGAACCTCACGAAACTGCCGAGCTCTGCTGCTGTTCCAGGCACGTGGGGGAAACAGGAGGTGCGAATTGTGGAAATCGATGACAGGTTTCCCTTTCAATCAAGACTGGCCAGGAGAAGATTTCGGGCATTGAAAATGTTGTGAATGGTACAAGATCAGGACAACATCTCTGAAAATCCGAGACTTCTTGGCGGCTTGTCAGGTTGGTTACGCTTTTTAAACTCCCATATGCTCTGCATTAGGCACAGCATGGGGATATTTGCAAGGAAATAACCAGGCAGTCTGGACAGACGACGTCAAAGAATCTGGTTGCAGCCGAGTTTGGAACAAAGTCTAGCATTGCTACAATGGCAGTCTGCATCGTGTCTGACGGGGTTAGTAAAGGTACTGGATTCTGTGGCATGACAGTGTTTGCAGCTCCCTATCTATGGGTACTTCTCACACAAGTCCTAGAAGGGCGTGAGAGCATGGTAACGACCCTAGAAGACATAGAATGCCTTTATTTTTATGAACAAGAGGATCCACTATTTTTATTTCTTTTAAACAATATACTGCCCGAATATGGTAAGAGGTAGAAACAGGAGCGTCGTTGTTGGAAAGTTGTCAGTAAGCTCTTAATATTCACCTCATCAAGTGCCCAGCCCAAAGCAGCCGGCATGCAAGTTGTTCTACTCCAACTGGTTGGATGAATGGTGGTCAAGCGGACGGACTTTCCTGCCAGTGTCATCCTGTCAAGGACAACGTCAGCGTACGTGATTACCCCTCGACATCACTACCGTCCTTAGAACCCGAAACGGGCATGAAGACGGTGCTTACGCGCTTCTGGCCTATCTAGAAGCAGATATATATTACTTGTTAACCACGGAGTTTACCGCTGCAGGTCAACATGACATTGAACGCGAAACAGTCGTCCAGTAAGAGTTGGCACACTTCTTCATTGAGGAATAGTGATAAGTCAGGGTCACAAAACACATCTGATAACCTCGGCGTCCCAAGCGACCGTGATATATTTAATTTAATTTAATAGTACACATAGAAAAGCGACATTCCTACTTGGCATTAGAAGAGGCAGTTTTCCTCCATTCGACAGCGACGTTTCTTTCGAGTTTCCCACAAAACGCCCAATGGTATCGATCCCAGTACTCAGCTCTGCTGTACAAAAGAAAGCAAACAAAAAGATGTATAGACGTGGCGCGTGACCAAACATGATCAGGCAGTAAATAAAAATCGAGGCAGGCAGTAGTAATGCTCATGCCCCCACTTCACATCTACCTGGGGCTCTTGATGGCTGCACCGGCGTACGCGCCGGGAATGGGGACAGCGGCATACTGCACTTCGCCCGGAGCAACAGGGCCGTACTCGTTGACGTGCTCCTGTGGCAGCGATGATGGCGACGACGGCGGCGGGGGCGCCGCTGGCTGTGTGAATGCGCCAGAGCCAAGCTTGGGTGTAGCCGACGGCGCCTTGGCGGGCGGGGCCTGCAGCTTGAATGAGGTAGCAGGTGCGACTGCCGGGCGGGCAAAGGCCGATGTGGGTTCGATGAGGTTGCGGCCGCCAGGAGTGAACGGAGACGCGGTCTCCGTCTCCATGTCGCCCAGGGGTCGGTAGGCCTGAGGGGGCAGGCGGGGCGACATGGCATACTGCGAATAGGCGGGCGACTTGGGGCCAAAGCCAGGCGTGTTCGGGGCAGACTGCGAGCGCAGCTGGGCCAGATACAGGTCGGAGCGGGCCTTGTCGCGGACGTCCATCGACTTGTGCAGCTTGCGCTTGGAGTAGTAGCGGTAGAAGATGACGCTGTAGAGAGTGATGCTGATGACCTCGAGAACGATCTCGATGACAATGCAGATCAGAGCCCAGTCCTGCAAGAAGAGTCAGCATCAGCATCCATGCAGTTCTGGTCAGGGAAACGGGTAGGCTGCATACCTGAAGTCGGCACACGAGGGCATAGTCGATCTTGTCCGAGAACAGCTGCGAACGCTTGTTCTGCACACACGACCATCCCCACAAGTCCTTGTTGTTGCCGTTGTTGCGCGAGGACTGCAGGATGCCTGCAGCCATGGCCCACATGGCCATGCTGAAGATGAACCAGCCGACGGCGAACAGCGTGTAGTAGACGGAGACCTTCTCGGCACGGCGGTGACCACCGCGGCAGTAGCCGATGAAAACCGTGATGCAAATGCATAGCGAGACACATGCGGCTGCCATGACGACCTTTTGCGGCCAGGCGTTTGTGTTGGTGGCCCAGGGCGGGAAGCTGCTCTGCGTCGGCAGCGACTTGGTGGCGTTGAAAATGGTGAATGTTGCCGACAGCATGGACAGAACGATCAGGCTGCAGCTGAAGTTGACGCTGCGCAGAGCGAACTTGGCGAGCCGCACTCGAGTTTTGATTTTCTGTGGCTGGTTAGCACATGACTGCTTGTTCGTTTGAGCAAGAATTGTTTGTTCGCTGTCACATACCAGATCGCGGGCCTGTTCCTTCTCCGTCATGGCCTCTTGCTTCTCCAAGATCTGCTCCTCGCGGAAGGTCGGACTGAGAGGGTTGTCCATGCGACGACCAGGCGTCCCGGGAGACTTCAAGGCGCTCTTGAGGGGCGAGCGTGGCGTCATGGGGATGGCAGGGTGCTCGTGGTCGTCACCATTGTTGATGTAGCCGAAGCCAATATCACCCAGCTGGCCCTTGCCACGCTCGGCCTTGTCGGGGGGATCAGAAAATGGAGAGTCGCCATCGATAGGCGAGTGGACAGTGGTAGCCTCGGCAAAGCGAGGGGTGCGAGGAGGCTTGAGAGATTCAGCCGACGAGCCGCTGGATGCCGACCGACTTGGGGCCAGATTCAGGGCCGCTGGCCTTGTCTTGTCGTAGGGCGAAGACATTGGGAATGCGGGTGCAACGAGACCAGCTGTGCAATCGCACGATAGGGGGGGTGAGGTGTGGGAAACGAGTGGGAATGGAGAGAGAAGAGGAGTCGCAGAGGTTGAGAGATGTGTTCACGAAGAACCAGAAAGGAGAAGAAGGAAACAAAAAACAAAGAGAGACCAGCTGTCGAGGGAAAAGAGAAGCTCGAAATCCCGTCCGAGTTGAGGGAGGCACTGCTCGTATAAGAGGAAGGGAAGACGGGCAGACAAGGAGGGGGGGGATGGGTGTGGAGGGTTCCGTCGTACATAAACGACGACCAGGGTCGGCGGTATCGCTGGGACTGGGAGGGCGACTGCGAAGCTGATAGGGCCACGGATCTTAGAGCTTGCCAAAGTCGACCGCACGTTGACGTAGATTTAGACGCCCACGCTGAAGCGAGAGCGGTGCTTGGTGCCGCCGGGTGCGCTGGGCGTCTAGCCAATGATCGGCGCAAGGAGAGATGAGAGGAGCAGAGCGGCTCAGTGGAGCAGTCCTGTTGCTGGAGTTTTCGATCCCAGTCTCTTGTTGGATCCAGGCAGAGCGAGGATTCAAGATGGCGAGGACGCTGAGAGGGAGGTGCAAAAACAGAGGTAAGATACCATGAAGAGTGCAAGTTGACTCTATGCGAGAGAGAGAGGAGCGGTCGGGGCAACGTATATCAGGAAAGGGCGCAAGACGCACACAGCAGGGCGGACTCTCGAGGGCAGCAGGCAGAGCGGGCCAACCTGCCAGCCGATCCCATGGTGGACGGGAAGACTCGCAGGTCCTCGACGGCGCATGCAGGTATTGGCACCCAGTACATTCTCACTCAGCACACAAATCACACAGGCATGCGCAGGGTGACTGAGCAGGGAACGACGCAGGAAGGACCGGTGGAGAAGACCACCGTTCGTCGTGCAGGACGGGAGGTGGTAGTGGCGGCCATTGGCTCCATCCGAGTGTGCTAGCCATTTTGCCAGATTCGAGGTGAGCAAGAAACGAGCCAATGTGATGCCTCGGACCCGGAGGATGAGAGGTGATGCGCTCGGGACGCAAGCAGGGGTGGGGGGATGCAACGGTAGAGGGCGGCCAACGCAGCGCTGTGGTTGGACAACCCGCTGCACCCCCGGTTCCCTCTCGACTGCCATGACCAGGATCGTCGGTCCTTGCCACGGGATGCGCCTCTCTGATAGGCTGGTCGCTCATGACAGGGGACCCGGCTTAGTACGCCTGCAGCCAATGAGAACTGCAGCCGACGTGACGACTTTCTGTCCACCCGCAGCTGGGCGGTAAGCCTCTTGTCCTGCTGTTTGCTTCTCCATCGTGTTTCCATTCGCGCCGTCGTCGAAGCCGTGGTGTTCCAGACCCGAAAAGCGGCCGCTGCGACGACGGGGCGAGCGGGACTGTCATGCCTTCATCTGTCTCCAGCGGAGCAGTCTCGCTATTGCAGTTTCTTGCGCCCTGAAATCTGATGTTTTGGGAGACCTGCTGGGTCTGTCGGACTAGGCAGTGAGCACTAAGGTGTTGACGAGGCACAAATACTACCACCACCAGTAAGCACCTGGACAGATGTGCTCGTAAAAGGGTGAGATGGAAATCTCAGGTCTTGTCGTTGTCGATATTTCCGCTGTGGCCTTCCCAGAATAGGACCGGGGCGGCAAAATGCATGACAGAGCTGGTTGTCGGGCGCCGAGCGCCGCCATGGATGTCCCGCACGATGTTAGGTAGAATGGCTTGCTCGTACACGATGCATCACGGTTGTGCGATGAAGCAGGTCGGTGGTGCCTGGGAAAAAATATCTCAATTTGAAGGAAGGCAGACTAAACGGTGGGATTGGCTTAAAAATGCAATCCATTTCCGAGCACAGATGCTCTTTGTTTCGTTCCTTCCTCTTTCGTTCCTTCCTCGTTCGTCCTCTGTCAAGGTGTCTGCTGGCATGCCCAAGCGTCTCGCCAAGGGCAAATCAAAGGCATGTGCGGCCCCAGAATTTAGTCCGAGTGCCCTGAAGCCGTCGCATGTCACCCATGGGGGATATTTTTAGCCCACCTCGTCCCTCTCATGGGTGGTGCGGCGCGGCATTTATCCCACATTTGCACCCACGGTTGATGCCAAGGTCGGCAAGAAGAGATCACCAGGTCGAACCTGCCTTTTTGAGAAACATCCTGCCAATGCCCTCCGAGGAGTGTTTGCGTCAATGTGCCGTTGTCTTCTTTAGTGCTCGTAGCGCGCATGGACCACTAGCGTTTGCGAGCGCTGGCTGCCAAGCTGCACCGAAGGAGGTGTTGACAAGTGCGAGCACGTCGCTGCAGATTCTACTTGGAATGCGCAAGGCTTGGCTGCGGCAGGTCAGACTTTTTAGATTCCAGTCGTCCGAATACTGCGTTAAAATCCTACGGTGAGTAGGAGGCTCTGAAGTTGCAGACAAGGGATCGATATACTCTTTTGCAGCTCGAGCTCGGCCAAGGACGAAAGAAGGAGTCATGCAAGATCATGGAAACTGTGCAATAGGAGCCAAACCACAGAGTCATTAACGCAGGTAAAGCAGTAATAAGCCACACGAGGGCTGCCCAAGCCAACAAGAATGGCAAGAATGAGAACATCTTGAATCTGCCTCCAGACGTCTTATCTTATCACCCATAAATGGATTAGCGTCGACTCATGCCGCCCGCCAACCCCACCATGGGCACTGCACACGAAATTTTAAACTTCATCGACGAAAAAAACACGACCCTTGGTGCGACGACAGTGCTTCTAACGACGGCCCCCGGAATTTTATTGGTGAGTGGCCCACGGAAATATTTCTAGCTTCTATACGAACCTGCAAATTCTGAGACTGGCATAGCAGAATCTCAGGCTATCGTTCGACCCGCAAACATGGCTTCCAACGGCGACAAGTACGAGCACGATATCGAGTCCGAGTCGGATTCAGGGCCGGACTCCCCCGTCCTGGAGCCGCAGGAGACCTCCGACGGCGAGATCGAGGAGAAGCCGCTCAAGTCGGCGCTGAAAAAGTCTGAGCACGTCGAGCCCGTAGCAGAGAAGCCCGTCCTGCCACCGCAGACCGACCCCAAGGACCTCGACGTGAGCACGCTGTCGCCTCTGACCCCCGAGATCATTGCGCGGCAAGCCACCATCAACATCGGCACCATCGGTCATGTGGCGCACGGCAAGTCGACCGTCGTCAAGGCCATCTCAGGCGTGCAGACGATTCGCTTCAAGAACGAGCTGATCCGCAACATCACCATCAAGCTGGGCTACGCCAATGCCAAGATCTACAAGTGCGACAACAAGGCCTGCCCGCGGCCGACATGTTACCGCAGCTACAAGAGCGACAAGGAGGTGGACCCGCCCTGCGAGCGCGAGGGCTGCGGCGGCACATACCGCCTGCTGCGGCACGTTTCGTACGTACACGCGTGCCCTCCTGATGCATGCATATCCCACACCACAAAGCTAACATTGGGGACTTTGCAGGTTCGTTGACTGCCCCGGTCACGATATTCTCATGAGCACCATGCTTTCGGGTGCCGCCGTCATGGACGGAGCCCTGCTGCTGATTGCCGGCAACGAAGCCTGCCCGCAGCCGCAGACGTCGGAGCATCTGGCGGCCATCCAGATCATGAACCTCGACAAGGTCATCATCCTGCAGAACAAGGTCGATCTGATGCGCGAGGAGACGGCTCAGCAACACTACGAGTCCATTCTGAAATTCATCCGCGGCACCGTCGCCGCCAAGTCGCCCATTGTGCCCATCTCCGCGCAGCTCAAGATCAACGTCGACGCCGTGCTGGACTGCCTCGTCAACACCATCCCCGTGCCGCCCCGCGACTTCACCATGGACCCGCAGATGATTGTCATCCGCTCGTTCGACGTCAACAAGCCCGGTGCCGAGATTGCCGACCTCAAGGGCGGTGTGGCCGGTGGCAGTATCCTGCACGGTGTGCTCAAGCTGGGCGACGAGATCGAGATCCGCCCCGGCCTGGTGACGCGCGACGACTCTGGCGCCCTGCACTGCACGCCCATTTTCAGCCGCATCGTGTCCCTCAATTCGGAGAGCAACGACCTCAAGTACGCCGTGCCGGGCGGTCTGATCGGTGTCGGCACGCACATCGACCCGACGCTGTGCCGTGCGGATCGTCTCGTCGGCTTCGTCCTGGGCCTCAAGGGCCGCCTGCCGGACATCTACAGCGAGATCGAGGTCAACTTTTACCTGCTGCGGCGGCTGCTGGGTGTGCGAACGGCCGACGGCAAACAGGCCAAGGTCGAGAAGCTGGCCAAGAACGAGGCCATCATGGTCAACATTGGCTCCACCTCCACCGGCGCCAAGGTCGCCGCCATCAAGAACGACGCTGCCAAGCTGGTGCTGACCAGCCCGACCTGCACAAACATTGGCGAGAAGGTGGCGCTGAGCCGGCGTATCGAGAAGCACTGGCGGCTGATCGGCTGGGCCACGATCACGGCGTAAGATCCCCTTTCTCCCTTCCCCCCTCTCTCTACTCCATCTACTCAAAAGCTAACACTCTGCAGCGGCGTGACACTGGAGCCATCATTGCCTTGAGCGTCGAGAATATGCTACGACGGATGATTACGGCAGGGAACGGAGGACAGCCTCGCCTGGGTGCCCCGGATGTTAAGCCGGGCAGGGCAGGGGGAACGGATGGAAACGCGACAGGGGGGGGAAGGCGGCCAAGAGAAAAGCGTTGCTTAAGGTATTTTGTCTAGAGGCAGATGGAATGAGCAGATATGAAACATGTACAAACTTGTCTTCCCGAGGCTCTTTGGCGCCTCGTGTGTTCCGTCGCTGCAACAGCGCCGCCGTCAAGCTCTTGAAAACCAGCGCAATGGCATGCAGATGGCATTGGAAACAGCGCGAACAATGGACAATGGGTAATAGACAATATCAACATCAAGCAGCCGCCCCTTTCCGACGTGGTAATTGCGAATACTGGCTATATACTGCACTAGTCATTAAGTAAAAGGTGTAATGAATCCTGCACGGATCCTATGTACCGTGTTTCCATTTCCCTTTTTTTCTGCTTTCTTTTTTGGGGGGAGGGGGGGGGGGGTAGATCTGCCGGTGGTTCACTTGCGCGTCTTCCGCGCGTGCTTCACCAGGTTCTCAATCACTCCCTCGAACGCTTCCCGGTCTCCAATCTTCTCGTCTGTCCGCTTCGTCCAGTACTCCAGCACCTCCTTTGCTGTCACCTCGAGCCCCTGCAGTTTTTGCACGTGTGCTCGCAGCTCGTCGTCTGTCATGCCGTCCAGCGCCTCGTCCGTCGTCGTGCACAGCTGCTGTGCCGAGACAAGGTCGAAGTCTGGCGGTGGCGGCGGGCCCTTACGCTTGCGGGACCCGCTGCCCGACGACTCCTTAGGCCGACCCTGGGAATCCACGCTTGTACTGGACGCGTTGGCGCCGGCCTGCTTCAGCCGGGACATGCCGTTGTTGGCATTGGACCGGCTGTCGGTCGATGTCCGTGGCGAGTCGCGGCGCACAGACAGCGACGGCAGCACGAGCTTCTTCTGCTTGGACGCCGGCAGAATCTCATCCAGGTCTACTGGCACGCCCAGGCTCACCAGAAACAGCCGCCGTATCCGACTGCGAATCCAGTCTGGCGGCTGCAGGGGTGGCGGCGCCACCAGCTGCGACCAGAGCGATGCGCTCCGTGGCGTCAAGAAAGTTGTGTTGCTGAGCACTGGCGGCGCAAAGGTCTCATCATCGGGCCGGTAGAGGCCGTTGAGATACGGCGCTGTCGTTTGTAGTATGTCATGTACGTCCAGTCCGTCGAAATCGGGTATGGGAAATGATAGTGGGGGAAAAGCAGCGGCTTGTTGTTGTGGTGGCTGCGCGGGGACTGCAGATGCTGACGTGTCTTTCGCTGTGCCGCGATCTTGGAAGCCGTCGTCGAAATCGCCAAAGTCGTCGTCGTCGTCGACACCCTCTTCAAAGTCGTCAAAGTCGTCGCCAAAATCCTCTTCCTCGCCGTCTGGGGTACCAGAAACATCCACAGCTGCAGTGCCAGCACTACGCAGTTCTGGAGAAGTGGGACTGGAACTGGGATGGTTTACATCTGATGATGATATTGGAGCTTCTACAAATTCTGTCAATAAGAAGACGGAAAAAGGAAACAACCCCGGGAAAAGATCAGTAAACAGAATGAAGGGAAGGAAAAAGAGAGCCTGAGTCCTCTACGCTTTCGTACCAGTTGCGTTCGATCCATCTCCCAGGGTCTTGTCTGCCTTCACGACGAAGTCTGGCAAAGAGTCTGCCTCATGCTTCTTCCTCTCAGGCGTCTTGGATCCCTCACTGTCTGGCGTCTCCTCCACCATTGTTGTCGGGATTGGTTTACCGCCAGGTGTAGAAGGGCGGACGGAAGTGGGTGACACGGCCTCTCCTGATTTACTGCCGCTTCCGTCGGGAACGATAGCAATCTCGTCAGGTTCGGCGTCCCCTTCACGGAGACGGTAGGCCTCCGTCCCGGGAACTTCGCCGTACGACGGCTCGTCGCTGACTTTCTCGACTCTCGTTCTCGGGATGGGAGATCCCCTCAGAGATTCGGCAGGCTCCGACGGGGCATCGGAAAAGTGGTCATCTGAATCGGAGTCTGGTCGCACATTGTCAGCGATGCTGCCTAGTAGATGAAGCGAGAGGTTGGCAGTAAGGTAAGCTTACCCAAGTCATGTGCCCCAGTGTCCTCTGTGTGAGTTCTATCCGGAGGCGTCAAGCTGTTCCGTCGGCTTGACATTTTGCAGATGGATTTCGGGAAAACGATGCAATAGAGTAGCGTGTAGAGCAAACGAAGGTGGCGTTGATGCCAAAAAGCAGATGATATGAATGGACCAGCCACCGACAACGAGCAGAGCGTTACCTGCTGCGAGAGGGGTGAAATGACCAGGAGAAAGTTGTCTCAATGCAGTATCACCCAGTGCAACCAGAATCTTCAAGCTGTCCCGACAAATGCTTGTCTGTCAGGGCAGACGTCCAAAAATGAAGATGCAGATACGTGAAGCTGGCATTAGGTTGTGGCACTGCCTACCGCTAGAATCAAAACGGGTCAAGTGGATTATGTAACGCCCAAACGCTGGCAACCTATTTCAGGCACGGTTTTCAGCGTGCCATCACTAAAAATTACTGAACGCACGCCAAAAAAATGTTTACATAAACCAAACGTAGGGAGTAAAAGTGGAGCTTCCGCTGCGCGATGTTGGGCTGTCGCGTTGATTCGTAGTTTTCTTATTTTTTGAGCCCTTCGTATTTTGAAGCTGCTAACGGCGAACCCTGAGAAGCTCCCCGGCAACGCTGCTTGACCGCACAGACATTGACACTGTTGGCATCTGATATCAAGGTATGTCTGCCATCAACAGCAGACATTCTCCCGCTCCTTCCTGACCTGATGCGTTTATAGCATCCTAACCAGCCTCAACGAAATAGGACTGCCATCACCAAAGTCAAGCTCCTTCCAGGGCGACTCGGCGCCTCAGCACACATCGTCACTGCGGACACTGTTCTTCTCTTCATCCTCGATCCCGGTTTGATACTTCCTGCGCCATGTCTTTCAACTTCGGCACGCCGTCTACGACGGCCGGATCCTCGACGCCAACCACCACCGCCGCTGCTCCGCTCTTTGGGGCCACCAGCGGCACCTCCTCTTTCTCTTTTGGAAATACCTCTGCGGCAACTGCGGGATCTACCGCACAGAAGCCAGCAGCGACTGGAGGGGGGTTGTTTGGTTCGATGGGCACCGCAGCAGCGTCGCCCAAGCCGCTCTTCGGCGCCGCCACTGGCGGAAGCACTGGCGGCAGCCTGTTTGGCTCCACGACTCCGTCTACCAGTGGAGGTCTCTTTGGAAATACAGCCGCTAAGACTACGACGCCATCCACCGGGTTCAGCTTCGGTACGGCCGCTGCAACGAACACGGCGGGCGCTGCCCCCAAAAGCTTGTTTGGTTCAACGCCGGGGGCACTGACCGGTGCTGTTGGTTCCGGCAAGTCATCGCCAGCCTTGCCTGCTTTTGGCAGCGGCTCTGCCTTGACACCCAGTCACGATGCTTCCAAAACAGCCACATCTACAACACCAACTGTGACAGGAGGACTGTTCCAGACAGCGGCATCAACTGCTGCCACGCCTGCAAAGCCTCTATTCAGCAACCTGGGTTCCACAACTCCTGCTGGAGCCCCGCCCGCAGCCAAGCCGGCAGGGACTGGTCTCTTTGGGGGCGCGTCTGCAGCCGGAAGCAGCAGCACTACTCCAACTGGCAACCTGTTTGGCTCCCAGCCTTCGAAGCCGTCGAGTCTGTTCCCGCCCACTGCGGGCATGACACAGCCAGCTGCAACCACAGCTTCTGCTTCTCCATCTCTCTTTTCGAAACCCGCCACCACAACGAGCCAAGCAGCAGGCGGCGGCCTGTTCTCCTCTGCGACTGCATCCTCAGCAGCGACTTCTGGGGGCGGTCTCTTCTCAACGGCGCCGAAGCCGAGCGCTTCTGGTGGCCTTTTTGGCAACGCGGCGGCTAAGCCTGCAGCTCCAACTGCAACTTTAACGCCTACGCCGGCGGCTACTGCACCAGCCGGCGGCCTCTTCGGTATGGCTTCTGCGAAGCCAGCGACAACTGCAGCTCCAGCTGCATCCGGGGGTCTGTTTCCATCACTGGGCACACCTGCTACCACCGCCGCAGCTCCAGCGGCAGCGGCAGCGGCTAAGCCTGCAGCTCCTGCACAGCCAGCGTCGTCCTTGTTTGGAGCGAAGCCGGCCGCAACCGCGTCTACAGCGACTCCTGCAGCTCCAGCCGGTGGTCTATTTGGCGCTGCACCTGCTGCTGCCACGCCATTGGCAACACCTGCATCCACAGCGGCCCCTGCTGCATCGTCTACAGCTGCCGCAACATCGGCAGGCAGCTTATTTGGCAAGCCGGCAGCAGCAGCTGCTACTCCAGCGACCGCAGCGACTGCCAATTTGACAGCTGCGGCAGCGGCGCCAGCGGCAGCGGCAGCGACCAGCACATCTACGGCAGGCCCCACGTCGCAGCTGGCGCGGCTGAAGAATCGGACCATGGACGAGATCATCGGGCGGTGGGCCACGGATTTGGATAAGTACCAAAAGGAGTTCCAGGGCCAGGCAGCCAAGGTGAAGGAGTGGGACCAGAAGCTGGTGGAGAACGGCGAGAAGATCCAGAAGCTGTATCTGGAGACGTACGAGGCAGAGCGGGCCAGCAACGAGATCGACCGGCAGCTTCAGTCGGTGGAGAGCCAACAGGATGAGCTGGCGGCATGGCTGGATCGTTATGAACGTGAGGCCGAGGAGCTGCTGAGCCGGCAGAGTGGTCCAGGCGAGCAGCTGGCGGGCCCGGACCAGGAGCGCGAGCGGACGTACAAGCTGGCAGAGCGGTTGATTGACCGCATGGACGAGATGAGCAAGGACATGACGACAATGATCAAGGAGATCAACGACATCTCCGGCAGCCTCAGCAAGACAGGCAAGACGGACGACCCGGTATGTTTTCCAATTTCCATGTTTCTTTCTAATTTCTAGTTTTCTATGTTCCTCTATTACCTGCAAATGCTAACTCCCCACCAGTTGAGCCAGATTGTTCGTGTGCTCAACGGCCACCTGAGCCAGCTGCAGTGGATTGATACGAATGCGGCTGCCCTGCAGGCCAAGGTGGCAGCGGCCAAGAAGGCAGAGGGCAATCTCGGCGGAGTGCACGCGGGGCTGGAAAATGACGCGGCCGAGGGCTTCTACCGGTCGTACATGGGACGGAGGTAGGCGAAGGAACGGTGGTCAAAGGGGGGGGGGGAGCGAAAAGTATAATGTAGATGCTGCGTTTGCATCACTTATGGGCCATGTATAATTCCGACTTGTGTTGTTGTTTGATTGATTGGTTGCGTGTTGCATCTTTTTCCCGTTTCCTGCTTTTCCCGTTTTTTTTTTTTTTTTTCGTCTTGCCGTTCATGTACATCTACATCTACCAATTGGACCCTGGAGGGTGGAAAAGAGTAGGGATGTTTTTTGCCGTCTCTCGAGATTTTGTGTGTTTTTTTTTGCCAAGCTACAGAAAAAAGGAAGCATAGCTGTGTGTGTTTGCTTGTTTGTCCATCCGTTTCCCGCAAGGTCAACCGCAAGACCTGCGATATTTGTTTGCGAGGCCAATTTGTCTTGTTTGGTGGGATCGATCCTCCCTAGGCCGTCCCTCCGTTTCCCAGTCCCTCCAAATGCAGAATCAATGGATTGCCCAACACATTCCCATGGCCGAAATGCATGCCGATCAAGGAAAAGAAAAAAACAGAAACACAAATGGGGACTCCGGCGGCATCCGGATATGAAGTGGGGTCGGTGCCCTGTTTATTTCTTCTCGTCGTCCTTGGTGAGCTCATCACTGCGATTTTGTTGCGTTAGCAGGGCCAATGGTAGAAGTATCGGAAGAGGAGGGCGGAGCGGAGGTCTGGACGAACATGTGCTCGGCCAGGGCGTTGAGGTGTGCCTGCTGCTCTGCCAGCTTCTGCTTCAGCTCCAGGAGCTTCTGCTTCTCGCGCTGCCGGATGGCATAGTCTTCGGAAGCGCGCTCGCGGCGCTGGAAAGCGTCACTGTGACAATGGATCAGCTACAGCTAGAGGTCCGCAGGCGAATATCTGGCCTCAGACTTACGCTCCTCCCGTCTTGGACGGGGCACCGGTATCGCCCTCGGCCATGCGGAACGCCGTCGTAGCAAAGGTGCGGCTGACGGGGCGCAGGGTCGTGGGGCGGGGGAAGGCGTTGAGTGTGCGAAGCATTGTGCTTGTGGAAGGAGAAAATCAATTGGGTGATTTGGAAAAGTTCTCGTGGTGGTTTGGTGGCGGGCGGAGGAGAAGGAAGTCAACCGGACAGGGTCTTGGATGTAAATAGGAAAAGGGTGTGGGAATGTGGGATGGGTGCTCGGAAGCCGAAAAATCACGCGTGATTGGGCCTGCGCACTTTGATTGGAACCCTGGAGAAGAGGGGGCCACCTACCTATCCGCTACCTATCCGTGTAGGGCGGTCGGGGGGGGCAGCAGGGTAGCAGCTGTGGGGTGATGCCCGTTGCTCACTCCGTCATCAGCCGAGAAGCCGCCCTACGACACAGCGCTATCCCGCTGGGCAAGTTCCTGATTCTGCCCGAGGCTGCACAACATAAGAGTCCGGTTCGAACGTTATGTTCCATCGTCTTTCCCTCTGCTCCGGAACTTTCGCATGCTCCACGTGACGCCCGCCCACTCTGCCACTCTGTGATGCTATCTTCTACCAAGTGGGCATCTCGGCTCTGGCTCACTTCTCACGCCCGGCATCGTAAAATTTCAGGCGCCAGAAACAGCAAACACGGCGGCGAGAAGTCGCTGTCTGCGCCCCATGCCAACACAACTCGTAATCTCTACGAGCGCCCCCGAAGAATCAAGAGGCCACGTGATGCACAGGTGGCAGAGATCTCATGACCAAGCCGTGTGCAGAGCCGTGGCCCGATGACCAGGGGATCTGGTGCTCTTCTGCTCGGCGCGAACGATGGGCGAACGATGGGCAGAAGGTGGGCGGACGGCAGTTGTTGTTTTTTGGCGCAGGCACCAGCCAGAGAAACCTGAAGCCGCTTGGCTGAGGACTCGCTGCGAATTGCCACTAGATAGCCGTACGAGTACTACGGGGGCGAACGCCATCCAGTGACGTTATGCCCTTACGAAGACGGGTTGTTACGATATCGCCTTATTTTTATTTTTATTTTTATTTTATTTTTTGCGCTGCAGGTTTCTCTGGTCGCCCGACTGCACAGCCACACCCACCCCTCACATACTGACTCACCGAGGCGCTTCTGTAGATCTGGTACAATCACGTGACCAAAATCGTACTCGTACTCCGTTTCGGACCCGTAGCTGCTCGTACTGTAGGATTGCTGCGGGATGCTCTGACCGTGGCTTCATGGCGAGCCAGATCGGCGCCGTCGGGGTCGCCAGGGAATTGAGGGCATTGAACTGGCTCCGACGGCTGGACTGTATTCAATGTTGAACATCGCAAAGAAGATTGAGAAAGGCAAATTTACCAGATCAGAGGAAATGCGACGCTGCTGAGCAGCCCTACCATGGTCACGGTACTTTGACCCCCTGAATTTCAGAATTTCCTGCGCCTAATCAGCGCTGCAGCCTACAACTGGCCACTAAAAAATTGTCGTCTCACTGTGTTTTGTGTGTGTGATCCTCTCCCAGTTCCAGGTGGTCCCTAATTTTATTGCTCTGGTCCCCTCACCAAATAAACTCCCTTTCTTTCCCTTTCGAAATCGCGTCAACAAACAACACCAAAACACAAAGCTTTCTCCCCCCCCCCCAACCACAAAACTCTTTCTCCTCTCGCATCCGCGACATCACATCCTACCTTCCGTCCCCAACAGGACTGCTAGACTACATTTTTACCCTTGAAAACGAACAGGTACGTCTGACCGCAGCGATGCCTGTAACCCCCCTCCCCCTTTTTCTGCAGCCGCCGAGATTTCGGCGGGAGTCGCAGGGAAAGAGACCGGCCGAGAGACGCAGAGAGCTTGGGGGACTGTCGGCAGAATACGCCGTCTAGGCGGATACGCAGATGGCATCGCAACCGCCTCGCCCGCACCTCTGTCCTCACCGCGACTTACGCCCACCCGACGCCTCCAATTGCTCTTTGCAGAAGGTGGGAACCTCAAGGGCGTCCATGCAGGAAAATGCCTAAAAAAAGCACGCCCGGCCATCGCGATCCGCTGCCGTGTGCGCATTCACGCCGCCGGACGGGGTCGCGTGGGCGCGCGCCGAGCACATTGCGGCTGCGGTTCTGCATCTCCTGGTACTGAGGTGCTCGGCCTGGTGGACTCGCCCGATTGCTGTTGCTGGCTCAATCTTAGTGCCATTTGCGCACCCCACCGCAGCGGCGAAAAGAAGCGGGGAGAGCCTCCTTTTTTCACTCACTCCTGTTCTCTGGCTCACATTCCCTCTCCGTCCTTCCCCCATCCGAAAAGCGCCAGACCGCAACCGCAAATATTGGCATCCTGACGACACCGTCTCTACGTCTCTCGCGCCGCTCTCTCTCTCTTTCTCTTGCGCACTCTTTCTCCTGCACGCATTCGACGAGCGACTTTTGCAACTGCTCTCTTTTTGCCAATTTATTTGCTCTCACCGTTTTACTTTTCTGCCCTGCTTGCCCGGCTGACCCAATCCCATCGCTTCCGCAGATCCCACAACCGCCACAATGGGTCACGAAGACGCTGTCTATCTTGCCAAGCTGGCCGAGCAGGCCGAGCGCTACGAGGGTATGTCGAGACGAGCATCGTTATCAAGATGGATGCGTGTCTGCGGGCACGGATCGCCATGATAGACCATGCTGACGCGTCTCGTTGTCGTTGTGCAGAGATGGTCGAGAACATGAAGATCGTCGCCTCCAAAGACCAGGACCTGACGGTTGAGGAGCGCAATCTGCTGTCGGTTGCCTACAAGAACGTCATCGGTGCCCGCCGCGCCTCGTGGAGAATTGTCACCTCCATCGAGCAGAAGGAGGAGTCCAAGGGCAACAGCTCCCAGGTCACTCTCATCAAGGAGTACCGCCAGAAGATCGAGGAGGAGCTGGCCAACATCTGCGACGACATCCTCAAGGTTCTTGACGACCACCTGATCCCGTCTGCCAAGACTGGCGAGTCCAAGGTGTTCTACCACAAGATGTGAGCAAACCCTGCAGCGCTCGTCTTGCGTTTCCTCCTCCCTTCTTTTTTTTTTCCAGTGTGCTCACACCCCCGCAGGAAGGGTGACTACCACCGCTACCTTGCCGAGTTCGCCGTTGGCGACAGACGCAAGGACTCTGCCGACAAGTCGCTTGAGGCGTACAAGGCCGCTACCGAGGTTGCGCAAACCGAGCTGCCGCCTACGCACCCCATCCGTCTCGGCCTGGCCCTGAACTTCTCGGTCTTCTACTACGAGATTCTCAACGCCCCGGATCAGGCTTGCCACCTGGCCAAGCAGGCATTCGACGACGCCATTGCCGAGCTCGACACTCTGAGCGAGGAGAGCTACAAGGACTCCACCCTGATCATGCAGCTTCTCCGCGACAACCTGGTGAGTTTTCCTTTTTTTTTTCCCCCACGGGAACTGCAATGCTCGTAGCACATCATGCTGACATCTACAAGACGCTCTGGACGTCATCGGAGGCCGACCCCGCCCCGGCTGCCGGCGCTACCGAGAGCACCAACCAGGAGGAGCCCAAGGCCGCCGAGGCCGCTGCGCCTGCTGAGGAGGAGCCGAAGGCTGCCGAGTAAACAAAAACGACCTCTCGTGATTTTCTTGGGTTGCCTTTCCCCTGGCCTGGTGATCGGTTGATCTCTTATTTGGTTGTTGAACTCCCAGCGGAATCTGGCTGGTGTCTACGGAGTGTGTGTGCACAAAGGTCGTGGAGGAAGGGATTTTATTTTTTTTTTCCAGAAGAAAGAAAAAGAAATTACACATAAGCATGTGCCTTGACATGCTATGCGAAGTATAACATCCCTTCTGCGAGCCCCAATGTCGAACCGTTTTATCCCCTTTCCTACCCATCAGAAAGAATATATAAACTGCAAAAAACCCGAACAAGCTATTTCCAAGCACAAAAATACCATACATTCCCTCATCCATTTCCTCGTCCATTTCCTTTCCTCGGTAAAGGGGCAAAAACTATGGGAGAGAGAGAGAGAACGGAGGCGGTTTTCTATTCGTGAGAGATCTTTTTTTTTTTCGCAGCGTTTAGAAGGCATCTGATGGCTAGGCCCGCCTTGTCTGTCTGTCGTTTCCCATTGTCATTTTCCCCCTTATTCCCCTACCCCCCACCCTGTTTTTAGATTCCGATGCTGCCGTGCAGACGACTCGTCCAGCAGAGAAAAAAATTCAATAAAACTAGTTCCTATTGGAGAACAAGCTGCCGACCGGCTAGCCAATGCGTAGGCACGAATTCGGGCAGACAGACGGCTCGTGCGCCCGAGAATCTCTTGCAGAGAAGTGTGTGGCTCGCAGACTGCAGACTGCAGACAGTCGTGCGGAAAAGTGCAGACCAATAATATAAAAGGCCCTCATTGTCATCCTGCGTCGTCGGCCACCACGGCAAAGTGCACGCACAGCCACAAGCTGCAGTCCTGGCAGCCGACGAGCAGCTCGCCGCTCGTCAGGGGCGCCGCCGCCATTGGTGCTGCCGTTTCGGCGGCCTCGGCCTCGGCGGCCTCGGCTTCCTCCTCCAGCTCCTGCTCCCCAAACACGAACCCCCGCGCGTTGCCGCACCGACACCCCCGGTACCACTGGTCGGCGTCCTCGTCAAAGGCCAGGTCGTCCAGGTCCACAAGCTCCATGCCCGTCATTGTCGTGTCGGTAGCGGCGCCGGCCGCCATCGTGGTCCCAGCCGGCTGCTGCTGCGGGCCGCTGCCGCCACTGCTGCCGCCACCAACGCCACCGCCCATCGCCGCCACCGCACGTTCACGGTCGTACGCCCGCCGCCGGGTCGGGTCCGAGAGCACCGTCCATGCGGTGGTGATCTGGTCCACAGAGTAGACGGCGCTGCTGCTGCCGGCGCTGCGTTTGTCTGGGTGGTGCCGCAGCAGGGCGCGACGATACGCGCGTCGGACAACCGCTGCTGCCGAGGATGAGCCTCCGGCACCAAGATCCTGCAGCATCTGCGGCTCCAGGCCGAGGACGGCGTAGTGGGAGGCGGCAGAGCGGGCCGGCGCACCGCCATGACGCCCGTCAGATTGCATTGTGTAAGACTAGAGGAGTGTGCATGCGTGGACTTTCTCCTCTCTTAACAAGCTGCTATAACAAGCAGTCGTCCATTTTGGGGGGGCGTGTGCGCAGTTCATGTGCTCTGTTTGTTGGCACCCGGTTTTGACCAGACCAAAAAATCGTTTAAAATAGCCATTGAAGATCACGTGCACGACATCCTACGAGGAGCCGTTCCATATGCTTGGAGATTGGTTTCCTATTTCTAAAAAGGATAACAGGCTGTTTCACAGATATCCACATCTAGTCATACATGGTTCGTCCATATGTTTTTTTTTGTACAGGTTGGAATGTCGGAGAAGAAGGAGCAATTGGTGTCGAGGATAATGGGTATGTATGTACATGGACATGGGTTGGCTGACGTTGGCCTGCTCCGAGTCGCTCTACTCCAAATTTTCCATGAAAGAAAGCAGCGCACAATGCGATTGCGGTATTGGTCGGCCGTACAAAGCATGTAAAGAAGATCAGCTGGGATACCGAGTCCAGTTCTTCTTGCCAACCTGAAGAGTGAAGTTTGTCAGCGCTGGTTTCTGTATGCCATTGAAGATGTCCGCGTCATTTCACGTACCTGCTTCCATTCCCGGATCAACTTGGGCATGTTGAGCATGGCCTTTCTCCGCTCCTCCATCCTACAAGGGGTCAGCTGTTGTTCTTTGAAGCGGGGGAACTCCCATCTCGCAATGAGACAGGTCGGCACAAGGAAAGAAACGTACTTGGATATCAGGTGCCGCTCGTGCTGGTGTCCCTTGACTCTCTGGCCTACACCGGTACCCTTCACCCGCAGACCCAGGGCCACCCGCTTGCGCAGGCGCTCTTCTGAGCCCTTGCTCGACTCAGGCATGAGCTCCGTAACGCCGTGATTCCGCGCCATCTTCACAAGCTCCGCCTGCCGCCGCAGCGAGTACACGGGGTCATGCCACCGGCCAGTCGCAGCGTCCTTTGTTGACTTGAAGGGGTTGGGCGTGTCTTGCTGGTAGCCCGTCGGGGTGTGTTGGACGCCGGCCGGAAGGATCGCAGCGGGTGGGTAGCGAGCCAGGAACTGCAGCAGACGCGGCGGGAGCGTCTTTGCCATCTGAATATACTGAGCAGCCGAAGCTGCTGTCGGAGTTGCCATAGCTGCTGTCGAGCGCAGTGCGTGCTCGTCAATTGCGGTTGCTCACTGTCTCCGGCGCCAGTAAAAAAATCGGCTTCTGCTGGTTCGAAGTCGGATAACTTTGGTGGGTCCACCCAAGCTGTATCGAGACCACGTGACAGCTCAGAGTGCATTTCTGTCGCCATGATCTCTACTGCTTGTGTTCTTGTCCTTTAGAGTTCACAGATACGCTGTTATGATTAATTTATGCACATACCATCAAATATTTTCTGAGAATTCAGAATGCCGGAGCACCAAGATAGACTGCGTTGAAAGAGACAAACAGTCAGTGCACGTGACATCAAATCACATGAATAATCTTTCCTCAAGGATGCTACCGCGAAAGTATACACGACACAACATATAATCCGGCTTTCTTGATCGACGTTTCGCCACAGCCATCCACCCGCTCGAATTTTACCAACGTGTTCGAGACTAACGTGTTCGAGACTGTTTTGGTCAACATGGCGGATCTCGACGAAGACGGCTCAGACATATCTGAGAGCGAATACCTGAACCGGCTAGTGAGCCAAGGCTTGCGAAAGAACAAGAAGTCAAAACCCAAGAAGAAGAAGACTGCCGAACCTGCGGCTCCGGCCGACGCGTCGTCCACGACAAATACTCTCGAGCCCTCTCCCCCTGTCTCTGGCACAGCCGCACCTTCCTCGGTCATTCCTGCTTCGAAGGTCAGCAACCCTGATGAACCGCGACACCCCGATCTCTCCTTCCTGAAGAACCACAAGTTCCGGTACTTGTCCAAAGAGGACCGGCAAAAAGAAAAGGAAGCCGAGGAGGAGGCGGCGCGACGGCGAGAGGAAGACGAGAAGCGCCGGCAGGAGGAGAAGGACAGGATCGAGCACAGGCGGTTCTGGGATAAGATCCGAAGAGGCGACTACGACGGCGACCGGCGCAGCTACGAACATGGCCGCGGCCCCGGCCACAGCAACGGCAACGGCAACAGCAGCGGTAGTAGCCGGAAGCGCGGGCGGGATGAGGACGACATGGAGCGCACGCCGCAGGAACGGGCGGAATACGAGCGGATGCGGGCGCGGTATCTGGGCCCGGACATGTCAAAGAGCAAGTTCACGGTGAAGAAGAAGCGGCGGCAGGGCGTGCAGGAGTTCAAGTTCAACTGGGACGACGACGAGGACACGCGAAACCCGGCGGACAAGGTGGACCCGAACGCGGCGTACCGGAAGCGGCTGACGAGCTCCAAGATCCTCAACGTGGACCCGGAGGAGGAGAACAAGGAGATCGAGGCGCTGAAGCGGGCGGACCGGGCGCGGACGGCGGGGCCGAACGGGGACGAAGAGGCGCGGCGGATCATGGAGGAGTATAAGCGGGGGCGGGACTACCGGAACCGGTCTCTGCGCAACATGAAGCACTGGTCGGAGAAGTCGCTGGACGAGATGCGGGAGCGTGACTGGCGGATCTTCAAGGAGGACTTTAGCATCTCGACACGGGGCGGCGCGATTCCCAACCCGATGCGCAGCTGGCAGGAGTCGGCGCTGCCGCCGGGGCTGCTCAACATTGTGGAGGACGTGGGGTACACGGAGCCGACGCCGATCCAGCGGGCGGCGATCCCGATTGCGCTGCAGGGCCGCGACCTGATCGGAGTGGCGGTGACGGGCTCGGGCAAGACGGCGGCGTTTCTGCTGCCGCTGCTGGTGTATATCAAGGAGCTGCCGCCGCTGGACGACACGAACAAGAACGACGGGCCGTACGCGCTGATCCTGGCGCCGACGCGCGAGCTGGCGCAGCAGATCGAGACGGAGGCGCGCAAGTTTGCGACGCCGTTTGGGTACACGGTGGTCAGCATCGTGGGCGGGCACTCGCTGGAGGAGCAGGCGTTTGCGCTGCGCAACGGGGCGGAGATTGTGGTGGCGACGCCGGGGCGGCTGGTGGACTGCATCGAGCGGCGGCTGCTGGTGCTGTCGCAGTGCTGCTACGTGATCATGGACGAGGCGGACCGGATGATCGACCTCGGGTTCGAGGACCCGCTCAACAAGATCCTGGACGCGATGCCGACGGCCAACGAGAAGCCGGACAGCGAGGAGGCCGAGGACGCGCAGGCGATGACGAGCTACCTGGGGCGCAAGTTCCGGTACCGCGAGACGATGATGTACACGGCGACGATGCCGCCGCTGGTGGAGAAGATTGCCAAGCGCTACCTGCGGCGGCCGGCGTTTGTGACGATTGGCAACGTGGGCGAGGCGGTCAACACGGTGGAGCAGCGGGTGGAATTTATTCCGGGCGAAGACCGGCGCAAGAAGCGGCTGCACGAGATTTTGCACTCGGGCGTGTTTGCGCCGCCCATTATTGTCTTTGTCAACATCAAGAACAACTGCGAGATGGTGGCCAAGGACATTCGCTCCATGGGCTTCTCGACCGTCACGCTGCACGGCAGCAAGACGCAGGAGCAGCGCGAGGCCGCCCTGTCGACGCTGCGGTTGGGCAAGGCGGACGTGCTCGTGGCCACGGACCTGGCGGGCCGCGGCATCGACGTGGCCGACGTGTCACTGGTCATCAATTTCAACATGGCCACGAGCATCGAGCAGTACACGCACCGCATCGGTCGCACGGGCCGTGCGGGCAAGACGGGCGTGGCCATTACCTTTTTGGGCAACGAAGACACCGACGTCATGTACGACCTCAAGCAGATGATCTCCAAGAGCTCCATCTCGAAGCTGCCCGAGGAGCTGCGGCGGCACGAGGCGGCGCAGCAGAAGCCGTCCAAAGTGAAGCGGTTTGGGCAGTAGGGGAGTACGAAGCACTCTGGGAGTCTGGGGTCTGGGCTGTTGTCTAGAGTCTAGCGGTCTGGGAGTCTAGCAGTCTGGGAGTCTAGCAGTCTGGGAGTCTAGCAGTCTGGGACCTGGCAGTCGTCAACGACTCTCTCTCGGGTCCCTCGTCTTCAGGGATCGGCAGTTCCTCGAGCCGACCGCTGCATACGCTGCCACCGTCAGTGGATACTCAATTTTATCAATCAGTAGCATGTCACTGTTGCGGGCAGATGGGGGCCAGATGCGTGAGTGCCGGCGCCTTAGCCCCGGTTTCGGCCCCAGTGCGGGCGGTTTTTTCTGGGCACTTTAGCAATTTTTTAGCAATTTTTTTAGCAAAACTTTGTCTACATCGAAAAACGACAGCCCGCCCAAGCAGACGGCAAAAAAAAAAACAGGCACGGCCATGGCCCCTTTGCCCACTGCACATGTGCGCGGGCAGGCATTCTATTTGGAGCGGCAGGCCCCTGCAATGTGACAGGGCAACTGGAGCACGCGCAACGCACGCAACGCACGCAAAGCACGCAAAAACACTCGTCTGCCATTTTACGTGTTTTACGAGACGGCATCCCGTTTTCTCCTCGCTTGGCCTCCCCTCCCGCCCGCCCCTCCCTCCCACTCCCCTTGCGTCTGCTGCAGAGGACCTCGGCGCAGAGAGAGAGGTGACGTGGACCACTCCTGCTGTGGTGGTTATCTCGGATCTCCAGGGCCTCCAAAGTCTAACGAGTCTCCACGGTTTCCAGGGTCCTGGGATCTTCCTGCGGCTGCACTTCTGATTCGGGCGATTCTCCGTCTTGCCAGCAGCCCAGCTCCAGCAGCTCCATAACGCAACCCACCCCCCCTCCTCTCCTCTCCCCCTCCTCCATCACGCACCCCCCTCCTCCAGCAGAGAAACACAAAGGGTACCAACACGCAGAGTGCAGAAAGGCCAAGGGCCAAGGATCCAAGAAGGCGCATTGCGCGCAGCTGCCGCCGTTGCCCAATCCCCGTCGGCTGCTCTTCATAAAAGCCAACAGGCCCGCCCTCGTGGCGGGGGGTTGGCAGCCTTTTTCTTTTCTTTTCCTTCTTTTTTCTTGGCCCGTTGCCGAACAGGTCGGTGCTTGTTCTTCTCAGATCTCTCTCTCAAGCATGGCGATGTCCGCTCTCGCTGCTGACGCGTTTCCAGACGTGCTGTCGACGCAGCAGCCTCGCACGGCCGTCATGGAGGCTACCGAGGACGTTCTCTACGGATCGGTGAGTTGCGCTCCTGCCTTCCCCTCTGCCCCAGCTCTTTGCCCTAGCTAACAAACTCCCCCCCAGATCGCCGGCGTCGTCGGCAAGTACATCGAGTACCCCTTTGACACGGTCAAGGTGCGCCTGCAGTCCCAGCCGGACCACCTGCCGCTGCGCTACCGCGGGCCCCTCGACTGCTTCCGCCAGTCGATCCGGGCAGACGGCTTTCTCGGGCTCTACCGCGGCATCAGCGCGCCGCTCGTGGGCGCGGCGCTCGAGACGAGCTCGCTCTTTTCGTTTGAGCGGCTCGGCCGCGAGACGCTCTTCTCGACGGGGCTGTGCGCACGCGACGGGCCGCTGTCGCTGTCGCACCTGTGGTTCACGGGCGCCTTTTCGGGCGTCTTCACGTCGTTTGTGCTGACGCCCGTCGAGCTGGTCAAGTGCAAGATCCAGGTGCCGGCGGGTGTAGCGCCCTCAGCCAACGTCGCCAACACACCCACTGTCCACCGCAGCCCGCTCGCCGTCATTCGCGACGTCTACCGTCACGAGGGCCTGCGCGGCTTCTGGCACGGCCAGCTGGGCACGCTGATCCGCGAGGCCGGCGGCTGCTCGGCCTGGTTCGGCAGCAAGGAGACGACGACGAGCCTGCTGCGCGAGTACAACGTGCAGACGGCACGGGCGGAGCTGGAGAGGGGCAAGGGGAGTCACGAGGAGGAGGAGCACGACCGCCTCCTCCAGCGCCTCCGCACCGACCCCCTCCCCCTGTGGCAGCAGGCCGTGGCCGGCGCCTCGGCCGGCATGTCGTACAACTTCCTCTTCTTCCCGGCCGACACGGTCAAGTCGCGCATGCAGACCACACCTGTCGGGCCCGCCGCCGCGCGGCTGCTGCGGCGCACGTTCCTGGGCGAGGCGCGCGCGCTGTGGGCGCAGGCGGGCGTGCGCGGCTTCTACCGGGGCTGCGGCGTCACGGTGGCCCGCTCGGCACCCAGCTCGGCGTTCATCTTTATGGTGTACGACGGGCTGAAGACACATCTGCCGCTGGCGTAGAGAGTCAGAGTGAGAGGCAGAGTGAGAGGCGGGGATGTGTGAGAGAGAGACACACACATAAAAAAGGAGAGGCGTAGAAAAAGAGACAGAAAAAAGGACCAGACGTGGAAAAGAGTACGAAGAACCATAGACGGCCAGGCGTTTTGGGTGCTTTGCAGGGACATTGGCGTGACATAGAGACGGAAAAGGAAGCATACACGTGGAGCGAAAAGCAAGAGGCCAAACAGGACAGAGCAGATATTCGAAGATTTCAAAAGATGCATAGACAAAAAAAAAAGTCATGACGAGTTGGACATGGTTACATTCTCGTTGTCCACGTACATTCCCGGCCGTCCCAGGTTCATTCCAGAAGCCATGCTGGCTCGTCTCAATCTCGTGGGTAATACGGAAAAAGCCTGCCTCGCTGCCCAGCGTTCCTTTGCAGGTGATGTGTCTGTAAAAAAAAAAAGTCCCTTGTGTCCGCTCCCGTTTCCTTTGGTTCCTCCCGAGGCAGACAGCACGGCACACAATTTCTCCACCTTTCCCCTGTCCCGGTTTATCAAACAACCACCACCACCACCACAACAACAAACCCCCCTACTCCTTCTTCGGCTTGGGCGTCAGCCAGCCGTTGAGGTAGCACGTGCCGGCGCTGAGGTACGTGGCAAAGCCCAGCCAAGCGACGTAGGGCAGCATACACAGGGCGGCGACGCGGTCGACGGAGCGGAACCACAGGATGGTGAGGTGGACGTTGAGCACGGTGGTGAGGGCGACGTCGGCGGTAGCGGCGACGGACTGGCGCAGCGTGTAGACCAGGGGCATGTAGGCGAGGTTGAGCCCGAGCTGCAGCGTGTAGAGCGTGGCGCCGAGCTTGGCATGGGGACCCTTGGGGAAGTCGCCCAGCGCGCGGTGGGCGGCGTAGCCCATGAGGGCGTAGAGGGCGGCCCACACGGGCGGGAACACGTCAGGCGGGGGCCGGAAGGGGGGCTGCTTGAGGGCGCGGACCTCGGCGTCGTCTTTCTTGGCTGTGCCGTGTCAGCAGGTTGTCTCATTTTACTACCATACATTTGCGGGGGGGCGGGGGGACTCACGTCTCGACGCAAGGCCGACAGCGCCGCCGAGCGCCACCGGCACCAGGATGGAGGCCGCCGGGTTGGTAAAGACAGCCTGCGGCAGGGAGAGGAAGGAGGTCATGGCTGGGGGATGAATTGGATGGAGTGCTGCGACTGCGATTGGCGAATAGTCAAGTCAGAAGAAGCAACTTGTTCCTAGGGAAAAAACCGCCCACTGCCGACGGGTGCCGTGCCTCCGGACTATTAATGCGCAGTGGCTTCACGGCCGCCGCGGGGTGGAGTGATGGCTGGCGATCCCCTCCAGAGGTGGCAATGTCTTACTTTACCACGTGACCAGGAACCAGCCGATGAATGGCTCAGGCAACCCGGTGACCGCACGAAAAAAACATGTGCCTGTTCTGCCATGGGTCTGATGCCAGACAGAACGGCACGGCGGTCTGCCGGTGGTCTGCTGACATCGCTGGCAGCCCCATTGGCTGGTGAAGGGAGGACGTTGTGTTGCACTGCCGTCTGGAGATTTCAAGAGGTCGCTCTCCACAATTCTCCCTTCAGCGAACCCACCCCCACTGGGTCGCCTCTCACAGCCGTGCCGCCGTGTGGTCTGCTGCTCTGAGGATGCTCTGGGAGGGGGACGAAAAGGTACGAAAAGGACACGAAAAGCTACGAAAAAGATACGGGCGAGGCAACAGGAGACTTTTTTGTCCCTTGCCCCCTCTCCAAGCTCATCGGCTTTGCCCGCAGCCGCGGCCCGCAGCCCCAGTCGACCTTGACACCCACGCCGCGGCCGGTGAGACATCTGTCGGCCTGCGGTCAACTTGGTGGCGCTGAGCGAGGCTGCGTTTGAGTCAGTAGGACCGGGGTTGGGGGGAGGGATCTGGCTGGCGGCGGTAGTCCCAACCGGGTTGTAGATATCACCACGGTCAAGGTGGACGAGTAAACTCTGTGACCGCACTATCCTGGTATGATGTCGACAATGAAGTGACATCGAGCAACATAGCAACATGTTCGCTGCCCGTAGGAACGGTCCGGTTGGTATCAAGGTATTCTGATAAAACGAAAGACAGTCTTGGTCTTCGTTTCAAGAGATATAAAAGATGGAAATCGTCAGCCCCCAGCAGAAACACCCTACCTTGCTAGGTTTAGCCTCTGCTCGAGAATCTTGACAATGTCCTTCCACTCGCGCATGCCACCAACCCCGACGTCTCCGCAGGCCAGCGATTTCTGCAGGTCAGCCTCTGCTTGATGTGTCCATACTGCCTCTGTCATGGCGGCACTCACCTCAATCGGCCGGAACACCTCGAACCAGCCCTGTGTGGGTTGGCTCGAGGGGGTTGCTGGTGTGGCGGGCCTGTCAGCTAGCATGTCTGTCGGTCTTGTCGCCGGTGTGTCTGTTGGCCTATCGGCACGCCCACTCTCTCCTCCTCCGTTTCTGCTCTCCTTCCCATCTCCTCCTTCTGCTGGCGGCTGCACCCCCCAGTCCTCCTCGAGCACGCGGATCTGTTTGGTGGTGATGGGCTGCAGCCACATGGCGGCGTTCATGGCCGGGAAGACGAGGATGCGCTTGGCGGCGGCCGTGCCGTCGACGCGGCCCGACGTGTCCCAGGCACGCACGACGGCGGTCAGCAGGTTGTCGCACATGCCGTTGACAATCTTGGCCAGAGTGTTGGCGCTGAGCGGCGCAATGGCGAGCAGGTCGGCCCACTTGCGCAGGTTGATGTGGAGGATGCCGCGGGAGCGTGTCCATGTATCGGGGCTCTCGTCCTCGTCCTGGTAGACGGCCTCGACGTTGGGCAGGGCGGCCAGAACGGAAATGTCGGGCTGCTCGGTGGCCTGGCCCTGCAAAAAGTGAGCGGCGGAGCGGGTGAGGACGACTCGGATGGCGAGGTTGGCATGGTCGCGCAGGGCGTCGATGATCAGGGGGAGCTTGATGGTAGCGACAGAGCCGCTCCTAGGAAGTGTTAGAGGCAAAGAACGACAAACGAAAGAATGGCAAACGAAAGAATGACGAGACGAAAGGAAAAGAACGGAGCAGGAGATAAACAGGAGACAAAACAAAGACAAAACAAAACAATGACACTCACGCCGCCAACAGCAGATGGACCTTGCCGTCATGGAGGGCGGCTGCTACTGAATCGGCCGGTGCGAGTGGGTGGGTCGCCGGCATCGAGACAGCGGGTCGGGGGGTAAGAGGACCTGTGTCGTGTCGTCTCTGGTCGGTGGTTGATGGAGAAAAAGGGTCACAGCGGACCGGATGTGGGGTAGCGGCGGCTTAAATTGCAGAATGTGGGGAATCGATTATCCGATCTTCGCCTCTCACTAAGGACAGAGAGGGCTCTAGCACCGTCTCCGTCTGGCCGTTTCGTGATCGTCCGGTCGTGCTCGTCCATGCGGCGCCGGGGAGTGGAGCAGCCCGGGGGGGCAGAATATCAGCTGCTGCGCGGCACATTGCGGGTGCCCAGGGTCCCCCCTCTTTCTCTTCCCCCCCCTCGCGGCAGGGTGTGTGCGTAGAAACATACGCCACGTGACTATGCAACCAAACGAGCCAATGTCTGCTGCTGCCGCCCGCATCGACACTCGACCCGCGTCTGCTGCCTGGCCTGTCATTTTATTTTATTTTATTTTATTTTTATTTATTTTTATTTATATTTTCTGGGACCTCTTTTTTTTTTTTTGCTCTCATCGTCTTGTCTCCTCTCTCCCTGCGGTCACCGGGAGACATGTCGCCAGACTCGGATCTTGTGCTTTTTCTCATGCGCGCACTCGGCGGCTCAGATGTGCCCGATGCCCTGTTTGCGAGCACGCGGATGCCGCAGCGGCGGTGGGCCGACGACGGCTTTCTGCACTATGTCGAGGCAGAGGCATTTGGGCTGCCGCCCGAGCTGCTGGGGCTGCTGGCCGACGACCGGCGGCTGCAGACGGCCATGCAGCAGCTGCGCATGACGCACAGGCCGCTCAGAGATGGCAGCCGGACATGGTCGCTGCCCACGGGCCCGGCCGGCCGGGCGCTGCCGGGGCTCATGCCCGAGAGAAAAGACGCGTGGCTAAACACGGCGCTGCGCCTGCTCTGCTTCGTCTGCCCGCCGGGCCACGAGGACATGCGTCCTTGGTAAGATTCCCCCCCCTCCCCCCCACTCCAAGCCCATCAGACGGAGCAAGCAATGCGTCGTGTCCATCGCGGCTTACACGGGCACCTGGCAGGCCGCCGGAGACGAGCTGGGCGCTGTGGGCGCTCATGGACCGGGCCACGGGCAGCCGGCCGCCGGCGCCAGCGCTGCGGGACGCCACCCTCGATGCGCTGCTGCTGTTTGCCGAGAAGGGCCCCCTGCGGGCCCGGCGTCCGGCGGTGGAGCGGGCCCGGAGCCTGCTCCAGCTGCAGGAGGCCACCGGGGCGGCGGCTGCGGCGGCGGGAGCGGCAGGGGGAGCGGGAGCGATACCATATCATGTGCGCGCCTCGGTGGCCGTCTGCGAGAGCGTGGTGCGGCGGCTGCAGGGCGACGTGGACGGGTCGGACCGGGTGCTGGACGAGTGTGGCGGCGCCGGCGCTGGCGTGGGTGCCATGCGGATGGCGACGCGGCGAGACCATGCGCTGGCCGGGCGGCTGCACCTGTCGCGGGTCGAGAACATGATCCTGCGGCAGGACCGGCGGGCGCCCGTGGTGCTGTACAAGTGGGAGCCGACACAGCCGGCGTCGCCGCTCGAGGCCGACACGGACCGCCGCGTGCTGCTGACGGCGGCCAAGCTGTTCCAGTCGGTGGGCCACTTCTCGACGGCGTGCGAGTCGCTGGAGCGGCTGCTGTACAGCCGGCCCAAGCTGCCGGGCCCAGAGGGGCCCGGCGGACAAGGGCTCTCCGGAACCCTGCTGGCCCGCAGCCGGCCGCTGATGGTCAGCCGGCTGGCCGACGTGCTGTGCGAGATGGGCCAGTACGACCGCGCGCACGCGGTGCTGCAGCCCGAGGTCGAGGCTGTGCGGCTGCGCAGCACCGCCGCCGGCAGCACCGCCGGCAGCAGCATCAGCAGCGGCAACACCCTCCCGGCGGCGGGTGGTGCGCCGCCCAGCCGCTCGCTGCGGCGGCTCGTGCTGTCGTCGGCCGAGGCCGAGATCGGCCAGGGCCTCCTGGAAAAGGCCATGCGCTCGCTGCAGGAGCTGGCCGACCCCCCCAACCGGGACGTCGACGCCCTGCTCGACATCAACGACCAGCTGCTGCACATGCGCACCCTCATGGCCCGCGCCCGCATCCTCCACCAGCAGCGCCAGTTCGTCGAGGCCGCCGCCCGCTGGCGCCAGGCCCTCGAGGCCGCCCAGAAGCTGCCCAGCTTCAAGGCCGGCCGCGGCTTCGCCTCTGCCGTCATCCTCCTCTCCATGGCCCACGCCCAGCTCAGCCTCGGCGACGGCAACGCCGGCCGCCTCTCCTGGGGGCGCGCCGCCGACATCCTCAAGACGGAAAAGTGCGACTACTGGATCCCCATTGTCGCCACCGCCTGGCTGGCCAAGGTCATCACCGAGGTCCGCGCCCTCGAGGGCCTGCAGGTCAGCATCATGGCTCCGGACGGCCTGCGCTTCCTCGAGTATTCGTGATTTTTTGTCGTGTGTTTTGCTGTGGACACTACAGAGCGAAAAAAGCCTTGCTTCTTTTCCCTTGTTTCCTTTTAATTTTGGGGTCTCGGGGGTTTCTCTCAGGTCTCTCTTGGGCTTCAGTCAGGTCTCTTTTGGATTTTTGGATTTTCTTTTTCTCTTTTTTTTCTCTTTTAATTCCTACACAGCATACACACACGCGCTCTCGTTCCGTTCTGTTCCTGTGACATTCTCCACAATTTCATGTCTCACTCCCTCAGTACGCATTCAGGCAATCCAACCTGCCTGCGCCTGCGGGTGACAGATCTTGACGATGGCCCTGCTCTTGGGCTGCCGCCAGCAAAGCCACGGATTTCGGAACTTTTCCGTGCACCACGTGCATGGCAAGCACCATCCCGAGCGGACGTAGGGCACATGTTCAGCGAGGTCGTGCAGTCCGAGTGTGGCCTTTCGGCATGATCAAGTAGGGGAGCTCTTTATCCAGCAGGAGAGGACACAGCAGTCGGGCTGCCCTGTCCCTCGCCGTCACCACCACTCCCGGCCAGAACCCGGGGAAGACGAATGGACGAAGCAGTTCAGACTCGAACATATTCAGAAGACATTTTGCCCTGTAATAACCACAAGGAATGCGCTCACAAAGTCCTGCAACGGAGTCTAGACCGCTCTCTGTGATGCATTGCGTTGTGGAATGGTGTGTTGTGGATTGCTATGTAGGAGCTGTTCCTCATTATATAAACATCGGAAGCATCGCCTTGCGTAAGATCAGTCGACAAGGAGAGAACAAAAATAGGCCAACCAGACTTTGATAGGACGAAAAGAGGGCAAGTAAGATTGTGCTGCGAGGGATTGTGATTGAACTACCAGGGGTTGAGAATACGGTATGTCACCGCAAAACAGACACGAGGAGCTTTTACAAATAGAGGTGGTCAACCTGGAAATTGTATCTTATCTTTGCAACCATTGGATTAGGGGGTTTTCATCATCCTATTTGACTGTTGTCTCCTGTAGGAGCCACAAAAACGCTAATCCAGCATTTTTCAACCACAGAATATGGTTACTTTTTGCCCCTTCTACGCCAAGGACCGAGATGAATGTCGCCTAGGTTTGTGCCCTGTCTGCACGCTTCCGAACAGGTTGTTGACCCAAGATGTGGGCTTCCCAAAATAGAATCCTCTGTGCCCCCACTCTTCCCCGTATCCCCCTTTCTGTCTCCCTGTCTCACCGCTTTGGTATTCTGCCACGCAAGCTTTTTTTATTACAGCTGATCTACGGTGAGCAAGCGGTAAACATCTCGAAGGCGAGTTGAACACAATGGTGGGGCGTCTGTAGAAACAAAATCCAGATGCGGCGAGGCATTCAGATGCGGCAAAGCAGCATTCAGATGCGGCAAAGAATGCCGGCGCCAGGCAAAGTCGCCTCAAACCGCCGTTTTGCTCTGCAACGTTCGCATTGCAGCGAGCTAAAGCGCTAGAGAGCTGAAGCGCTACTCGTACTTGTAGGGGGAGCTAGACTCCACAGGGCTCCATATTGCCATTCGCATAACAGCAACGGCGTCCAGTTACCAGGCTTTAAGCATACCGCGTATCTGCTGCAGAGTCACCACAGGCACATTTACGTATAATGTTAAGAACACGCACTTTCTCGTGACATTTTTTTGTCGTCTTCTTCAACTTGCTGACAATATGCCGGACTGGCCTTTCTGAGGAATGCAATTTGTACGTGTTTGGTTCCCTGTAGACAGAACACGCTTAATCAGGAGAAAGTGGAGGCGGTCGTATCAGACGTGGGTTTTAAATTGAAAGGGGCTTGGCGCGCTTCATAAAATCGATTTTCCCGGCCTTTTTGTTCGCGTTTCTCTCTCTCTTTTCTCTTCTCATATCACTTCACCCTCCTTTGACGACGTGCAAACGCCCATTTTTGCCTTTCAAGTCACTCTTTTTTGGCCCAACGCCGTATTTTGTTTCTGTTGTCTTTGTGTCTTTGTTCTTTTTTTGATATACGCTCATTAATCCAACTATCGCCGCCAGTTTTGCTATCATCTCTTGTCTGTTAAATTCAAAACTGTTTGTCGCGGGTTTCCGACTCCTAATCACAACAACAATCTCAATCACCATGAACTCCCTCGCTCTGGTCCTGGCCGCCCTGGCCGCCAGCGCTCGCGCCACCAACTACCTGGGCTTCAGCTCGGGCTCGACGATGGATGACGACACGGCCAAGTACAAGTCGGACTTTTTGGCCGAGTTCAAGGCGGCCCAGGGGCTCGTCGGCGCCCCCGGCGACTTCAACGCGGTGCGTCTGTATACCAACATCCAGGCCGACACGACCAACACGCCCATCGAGGCATTCGAGGCCGCCATCGAGACCAGCACGTACATCCTGCTGGGCATCTGGACCTCGGGCACGACGTCCATCCAGAACGAGCTGGACGCCCTGCTGTCGGCCGTGGACACGTACGGCACCAACTTTACCGACCTGGTCGTCGGCATGTCCATTGGCAGCGAGGACCTGTACCGCAACTCGGTGACGGGCATCGAGAACGACTCGGGCGTGGGCGCCAACCCCGACGTCATCCTCGGCTTCATCTCCGACTACCAGGATGCCGTCTCGGGCACCGGCCTCGCCGACGTGCCCGTGGGTCACGTCGACACCTGGGACGCCTGGACCAACTCGTCCAACAGCGCCGTGATCGACGCCGTCGACTTCCTCGGCGTCGACGAGTACCCGTTTTACCAGGGCACCGAGAACAACACCATCACCAATGCCCTGACCCTGTTTGACGAGGCGTACGATGCCACCGTGGCCGTTGCTGGCGACAAGCCCGTCTGGGTCACCGAGACCGGCTGGCCGTACAGCGGCGACTCGTGGGAGTCGGCCGTCCCCAGCGTCGCCAACGCCAAGTACTACTGGGACACCGTCGGCTGCAAGCTCTTTGGCGAGACCAGCGTCTTCTGGTACATCCTGCGCGACTCCGACTCGGCCCAGTCTGTCAAGTTTGCCATCACCGAGGACCTGTCCACCACTGCCCGCTTCAACCTGACCTGCCCCACCACCACGTCTTCCTCGTCCTCGTCCTCTTCCACCGCCTCCGCCACCGGCTCCAGCTCGTCGTCGGCTTCTTCGGCCACGGCCACCGGCAGCAGCAGCAGCAACAGCACCAGCAGCAGCGGCAGCAGCAGCTCCGGCAGCAGCAGCTCTAGCTCTTCGTCCTCGGGCTCGTCCAGCTCGTCCTCGTCCACGGGCTCCTCCACCTCGTCTGGCTCGAGCTCGTCCTCGTCGTCTGCGGTTGTCACGTCCGCCGGTGTTGCCGGCCGCATGTCCTCCGTGACGGCCCTGGCCGGCCTGGTCCTGGCCGCTGGTGTTGTCGCTTTCCTGTGAGAGCCTTGAAAGTCGCGTAGAGAGAGTATGTTGGGGGGGGGGGGTGAGGAACGCCGGGATAGCAGGGTTGCATAGGACTGTTTGCTTGTGTAGATTATGGGGCGGTAGTGTTGGGATGCGTTCTGGATACTAAAAGGAGGGCAGTCTTTTCAATATACCATGCTGCTGCCCTGGGAAATACAGTTGAAAATATACCGGTTGATTGTCAGAAAGCCTTGGCTGCGTATTGCATTTCGCACACGGAAAAGGCCATGTTGTAATCGGCTTGCACGCTCTCGAAAATAACCACCTAAGAGAGGCAAAGCTACTGTGCACATCTGGCAGCACCTCCCGTCCTCCATCTGCTGTTGCCGTGGCTTTTTTTTTTTCAATGGATGTTGCATGCCTGGCATCTGTTTATTTTATTTCGAAAGAGCACTGCTAATAACATTCAAGACGGTTGCATCCCACTTCTGACGAGGAACTCGTCACAGTTTTGCTTACACAACATGCATACCTCTGTAAGCACTCCTACCGAGTTGGGCATGGATGTCCTAGTTTGTACAAGAAGCATTTGCTACTTAGAAGCAGGTGTCGGGACTGTGGCAGCTCTCTCTCTTGTCAAAGTCGTCTTTTTCATATCTTGTTCCCTGCCCGAGAAGAACGCGAGACAAAGTTGATAAGTCCAAAGACAACCTGAAGCCAGGTCAGGCTTCCGGCTTGACTCTTGCGTCTGCTGCTGCATGTGATCAGATTCGAGTCCACTGGGCTCTCTCACAACACGTGGAGTTCGGCACGCTATTGATATCTGCAGCATGCAAAACAGAAACCTTCTGGCAGCTGTGGCCGGGGAAGGCATAAATGAGGCTCTATGGCTGCGTGGTGATGGCATCACAAGCACGCCCACACACCCACCAAACAGGTTGCAGCAGTGACAGCACATGCACAGTACAGCTAAGATACAGGTAAAATACATAGACGAAATAGGTAATTCCTTGTGGCAAAAAGGCGACTTCACATTGGGCTGTCACATAAAAGTACACCCGTCACAGCGGTTCCTGTCACAATGGCGCCTGTCCAGGTACCCCGAAGAAGGCGGCCCCGCGCGTCAACCCTCGGCACCACAACAACGAGCACACCCACGATGGAGTGACCTGTCGACTTTTTTTTTTTCAAGCCGTACTCTGGCACTGCATATGGCAACCGTCCGTTGATGATTGCTGGTGGTGGTTGGACCCGAAAAATGCAAAGAACGGATCCACCGCTTGTAGAATAAATAAAACACAAGCTGTAAGATCGTCCGTCTGCCCTTTTTTTTGTTTTGTTTCAAGGCTATGAGCTCTCATAGGCGTCGTTGCCCCTGCAGGCGATCAATCATCCATCACAAAGCGGCGTGTTGTCGTTGCTGTAGAACACGTTCTGTGCAACTCGTATTTTTAATAAGATGCAAATACAAAACAAAACAAATACAATACGAATGCAATACAAATACAAATACGAGGATCACCAGACACACAGTTCTCATACTGTAGAAACATCAGGCGGACACCAGACCACTAGCTCTTCCAAACTCCGAATCGGCCACACACAAAAACTAGCACACACACACACATCGTCTTAGTATCCGAATCTTGGGAATTTGCCACCTTGCAAATCCCCCTCCTCCAACAAACCCCCCTTATTGACAAACCAAACTGTTGGCTTCTCCTCCGCACCCGTGGTAGGAAAACAACAGCGTTACTGGCCCGAGCGTTAGGCGACTTTTGCGGCTCGGTCCGACAATGAGACAAAGCGCAAATCCAAATCTGACGTCAGTGGGTGTAATAACAGCATTGTTGTCTTTGTTTTTCTGCGTGTCCGCTCTTCGGGTCTTCAAAATTCCTGCCCCCCTCGTCCTCTTCGTCCTTTGAAAAAAAAGAAAAGAAAAGAAGAAAAAAAAAAAAAAAAACTCAAATTTTCCCGCCGCCATGGACACGGACTTGAATATCCCCGCCACCACATTGGCCGACTACCAGCGCGGGCACCTGCGGGCCTCCTTTCAGGCGGCCCTGGCCGAGGGCACCGTCCGGCCGCTGCTCATCCCCCTGAGCTGCACGCCCTCGTTCGTCGTGTCGGCCATCTACCTGGCGCTGTCGCACAAGCCGTCCCGCTCCCACAGCAAGGTGCGTCGTGCGGGGGCGGCTGTCCTGCGCGCTGCCCGGCTGCCCTTGGTTGTGGCCATTGCCGCTTTCAACTTGGACATGATCTTTGGCCTGCAGGGCGGCCGCATCGGCAGCTTCAACCTGGCCTTTGCGTTTGGTTCAGGCCTGGCCTCCGCCTGGGGCACCGCGTGGATGCTGGCGGTGCTGGTGTGGATGGATCCAGTGCGGGATGCCGCGAGGGTCGAGAGAAGACGCAGACGTACAACAGGGCCAGAGCCACAGCCACAGCCACAGACGCACACAAAGTCGGCGTCGTCTGCCGCCGCCGCTCTCACCGTAGACGTCGACGTCACCCGCAGTCTCCAGGAAGGCTATGAGTACTATTGGCAGGGGTACCCGGCAGATGCGCCGTTCCTGGAGCGTCTGGACTGGACCCTGGATCTGTGTCTCGCCTGGCGCGGGTCTGGTGAGCGCTTGCTGTTTGTTCGTTTCATCCCTCAAGCGTCCCTTTGTGCTGACATGACCACAACAGGCTGGAACTGGTCGGCAGTCTCGATCCCGCACTTCCGTCGTCCCCGCCTGCCACAGTCGGGCGAGCTGGTGCAGCTTGACTCCATGCCTCTTGTCTCTGCTGCCGGCTGCCGCCGACTGCCAACGTATGCCCGGTTTTTTGGCCGGCGTCTGGCCGTCATGGCCTTTGCCTACCTCGTCCTCGACGCCTGCGGTGTCCTCATGACAATGGACCCGTACTTTGTCCTGGGGCCGCCGCCCGTCCGCAGCCACCCGTGGTCCGCACAGCGCGATCATTTCCCGGGCCCGGCACCGCCGCCGCCGCCGGCGCTGCTCGCTCTGCCTCCGCACCTGGTATGGTTCTATGCCGACGGCACGCTGCCCACTTCGCTCCGCATGCATCTCCTGGAGTTCTGCCGCAGCTGCATGGGCATCACGGGCGTGGCGACCGTACTGCTGCTTTACTATTACCCGTCCCAACTGCTGTGCGTGCTGCTGGGCGGGCGGCTGAATCCCCTGCGCCGCCTTCTCGGCTGTGGTGGCAGCACCCGCGCCGAGCTGTGGCACTACCCGTCCCTCTTTGGAGGCTTCGGCCGCGTGCTCGATGACGGGCTTGCCGGATTTTGGGGCGCCTGGTGGCACCAGTCTTTCCGCGTGGCCTTCATGGCGCCGACAGCTTGGCTGGTGCGGAAGGGTTGGTTGGACAAGACGCAAACACTCACTCGTCTTGTCGGCTTCTTTGTCGCATTTGCCTCGTCTGCCATCATACATGGTGCTGGGAGCCACTCCAGCTTACCAACACACACGTGCTGGTGGCTGCCGCCACTGTTCTTCCTTTTGTCGGGCGTCGGCTTGGCTGTGCAGTCGCTGCTCTGCCGATGCCTCGCATCGACGACGTGGTCGCGGCCTTGGCGCCGCGCTGGCAACCTTTTATTTGTCGTGGCTTGGCTGCACATGACACAGTGGCTGTTCCTAGATGACATGGCCCGCAGCGGTGTCTGGCTGTTTGAGCCGGTGCCGTTTTCGCCCATACGGTGGGCCATCTACGGCCACGGCAGTGGCAACAGCCAGCACCTAGCGGGAAGCAGCCGCGCCGGCCAAGCGGCCTGGAGGTGGTATGCGGACGACCGCCCCTACTGGTACACAGGGCAGCATTGGTGGGACACGGGGTTCGCGTTCTGAGTTTCGTGCTTCATTTTTGGGGTAATCATCACCGCCATTGTAGAGAGCTTTCTGAGACGACCAGCTCACAGAAAAGGAACCGACACAGACGTTACGGGGAGGCAACAGTACCGACTAATACTGGGATTTCATTATTTCATTCAAACTCTTTCGGGAGACGCATGCGTTGACGCTTCTGCAACTGCCGCATCTCAGCGCGGAGCCATGCCAGAACTTCACGGTAACCTGACTGTTTCCTTCGCAGCACAGACGCAAACTCATGCAACAAGAGCCTAGAGCAGTTAGTCTACCGGTCGTGTGGAAGTAGTGAGAGACAAGGTTTTACCATGTGAGACATGATTGACTTGCGGCAAACTCATAGTCCGCATGCCGCAAGGCTCGGGATTTGCGGCTTAGAATGGAAAACGCCACTGCAGCCAGCTCTCGGATTGTGCCTGACATGTCAGCCAAAGTTCTGCTGCACTATGAAGGGCGGAGGGCACCTACTAATGATAAGCCGGGCACTTGGACGCTTGTCTTGGGGCAGGCAATGTGCATAGGCCCACGTCTTGGTGGCTGTTTCTGCAAAGGCACTTTGGAGGTTGCGCAGCGTTGTTCGCAATGAGTTGTGTGCCGTGTCAAAGAAAATGAAATGAGACTGCACTTTGAAAAAGCCTAGAACTGTCAGGAAGAGAATGATGACAAGGATAAACGCGTCTGCTTACTGAACACCTTGTTCTTGAAAGAGAGGCCTGGGGAACGCGAGTACTCTACGCTGAGCGTATTGAATACAACTAGACTGTCAGCTTCGTTCGAGAAGTGAAAAGAAAGATGCCAATTGGGCGAGGCTCACCTTGGCTCCTCGTCGCACGATCTTTCATAACATCCAGTGTCGAGCAGTGGATGAGGGTGCCACAATATGGAAAAAACGCTCCGCTCGCAACCCGTGGAACGGCGGCCCCGTCGATGCTCAAGTCATAATTGACCAAGCTCTTTCCCGGGCTGACCACGACTCCATATCGGGGGTGGCCGGCATGCATGACCTCAATAAAACGGGTGGCCTTGGACTGATCCGTTGTGATGAGCAAAAAGTCGTCGATCAGGCGCAGAAGGAGACAATCGTCGCCACCACTTCTCAAGAAAGACAGCTCTCTCGCTTCTAGATCGGCATAAAAGTAGTTGCACAACAGCGACGACAAGACAGAACCCTGTGGTATCCCGCTCTTTTGTCGGTAAAACTTCTTTCCAATCTTGACAAGATTCATGCGGATATGTGACGCCACCAAACCTGCCAGTGCAGCCGTATCTTGTGTCTTTCGAAAGGTGCCATCTACAAAGACGGTGTTTTTGCGGCCCACTGCCAAGCCATCCTCAACTGAATCGTGAAAGCCCATCCTGTCCTCGCCCGTAGTGGCCATGGTCCGCCACTGGCGCATTGGGGTGAGTGTGGTTTTGGGTGCGGAGCTGGCGTTCTTGAAGCTGCGTTCGAGCTTATCGTGAGGGTGAATTTCCACATGCTTGTCAAAGTAGTAAACGTCGTGGGATGGTAGCGTATTCACTAGTTTGACCACAGCGTCTTGCGGGATCGTATCGAATGCTGATTTCACATCTACCTTGGCGAAGTAAAAGGTCGGCTGTCCTTTTGCGTCCATGCGCAGCTTGAACTGCTTGAGGCGCGCGTACATATCTCGCATGGAAAACATGGACGCCCCGAGACGCTCGGGATGTTGTTTCTGAAACGGTCAGTAAGATATATGGGTACAAGATCAGAGGAAAGTCTCCTACCATTTCTAGATTCAGCATTGCATATGCCGGTGCCAAAAGAGTGTTGATGCTGGGCGCCAGCTGGGTGCTGCCCTTTTTGCAGCCTTTTCGGCGCAAATTCATGATCGGCCGCATGGATGCCTGCTTCGGAAGCAAGCGCAATTGGGAGTAGCCCAAGTCTCTGGAACCCAAAATACGGGCTGCCTCACTTTGCTTCACTTCCTCGAACATACGGGCCTTGAGGTCGGCCAGGGCAGGCTCTGAAATGCATCGCCAGACGTCATGGCGAAAGTAGAAAAGCTTGTTTCGGTGCATGCTGGACTCGGTGACGTAGAAGTTGGTTCGAATCAGCGGTATGAGAAAAGAATCAAACAAATAATAGATGAATTCAGCGAAGATCTCGTGACGCTTTTGCAGGTCTGTCTTGCTCAGCTTATGGCCTCTCAGTCCTGGAGGTGCAAGCCATGCAATGTCCGCTATCTGAGGAGCAGGTTAGCAAAGGCAGACAACATGGACGAGGTATCACTCTTGCCTTGAATCCCTGTATTAGATCGTGTAGACTAATCGTCTCATACCGCCGCATCTGTATGAAATCGTCGACCTTCTTCAAGAAGATTTGTCCGTTATATGCCTGCACGTCGCCGTCGCCCCAAAAGTCGCTCGGGATGACATTCTTGAAAACAGCCTGGCAAAAAGCGGAAACCTGAGATGGAGGCGTGGCCCGGTTGATCAAGGCCGAACAGGATGCGGGTGGCAGGGCAGTTTTGGCTACCTTGGTCGTGTGCTCCTTCTCTGTCGGTTTGTGCTGGCACAAGTTGTCTGAAATTGACACAGCGGGGACTGGCGAATCAGTCTCGGACGGTTTGGTTTCCTCATCCCGGGCATTTGCAAGTTCTGGGTTCTAGACAAAGCGTCAGTCCACACCCAAGAACTACACGATTTTGGGACCGGTTCAGCCCTACCGGGCAGTAGTGCTGCAGAAGCTCATAGTAGGAGCACCGGCTGTGGAGGATCCGTATTTTTTCTGTGAGACGTTGAGGCAAACCTCGCAGCCTCTTCGGGATGGCTGCGTGGACAGATTTGCCAAGCTTTGCTCCAATCTCGTCCTCGCGAAGCGTGTAGTCTTGAAATCTCTGGGTCGTCTTTGCACGATCCACCGAAGATGTGAAAATGTTGTGGAGGCCAAACTGTCTAGGAAACAGGTACATCATAACATGCACTGTATTTTTTTGGTTTAGATCGGCCAAGTCCGATTGGAGGATCCTTTTTGTCGGACGGCTTCGGTAAGGAAATCGATTGAGAACGTCTATGTTGGTCAGCATGGGTCTGCTGCAAATCTCGTTGGCTGGGATTGCATACGGATGTGCTTTAAGCCGAAGTGCACCGAACCAGTGGCGGTGATGCTCGGCCTGGCATAGAACATGCGGCTTCTGACGATTGCCACGTTGGCAAGACTTTGTCCGACCGTGGGTGGACCTGCCACCTGGGATGGTGACTGTGACTCGTCGGCACTGAGGGGTGCCAAGTCGCACAAGGGCTTGCCTGTGACCTGAATAAAATTACCACGACCAGCGTCGACAGGAAGAAAAATGGAGCAGTCCATCAACAGACTGATCATGATCCGTTCTCCTGCGGCTCCGAGCAGGGCTAGCAGCTGCGGCCATGGCGGCTCTTTCAACACCTGGGCATGCTGTGTCGGCTTGGCAGCATAGAGGCCAGCAATCGTGCAGTGACTTGCATATGCTGTTGGGTCATCTCGTCCCGGAACGGGTGCATCCACAGGCCGCGGTCCCTGACCACGCTGGAAGCCATGACACAGCACGTGCGCAGGAAAGTCCGAGGTCCACCGGACACGATTGGCGGCCGTTTTCTGTCTGATGCCGTTCTCCTTTGCCCTCTTGAAGAGCAGCCAGACGACAAAGTCGACGATCTGTCTGTTAGCCGATGGCGTTCGGGGGGTGCAAGGTAGCAAGCCCTACCTCTGACTGCGGAGAGAAAGCGCCCTCGGCGGCACTGGACACCGTGACGAGTGATTCGTCGGCTTTCTTTCTCTCTGTGTAGTTGATACGCTGCTGTTGGCGGTCGTCTAGATGGGGCTGCGGGGCGTTCTTGCTCGCTCTCTTGTCGTCGACCCAAGCAACCAGCACACTGTCCAACAGCCGGCTGACCAGAAGTTCGATGGGGCTCGCATCCGGTCCCAGGCCGACCGACGTGAGCTTCTTTCGGCGGAGTCGGGACGCCGACGGCAACTGCGTCAGCAAGTATACACGCAGCGTCTGGATGCGCCGGTAATACCGGGCTAGCACTCCATATTTCACGGCTGGATCGTGCCCGACCGTTGGAGTTCGAGCTGAAGTGATGGCATGCTGCGCCTTTCTTCGTCTCTTTGCCGGATGAAAGTGAGGATGTGGGGCGCCGGATTCCGCTGGTTGATCTGCTTCGGTGGCTCTGCTCCTCTTTCGAGAGCTGGCTGAAGGCATATTTCTCTCCTCTCCCGATTTTTTCCAGCAAGACAGCAGAGAGGCTGTTTAGACTCAGTAGCTCTTGCTGCCTGTCTGCCTCGCCTCCTGTACCAACCTCCTCATCCGTGTTGGCCAGGGTCGGTCGGCGCGAGTCATGTCGGTTCCCAAGTAATTAGGGCAGTACGCAATCAGCTGTAAACCGTAAAAAAAATTTGCCGGTGCTTGAATTTAATGCTCCTATCTGGTTGGTTTGCAAAGCTTGCCGTCAATGAACAGCAGTTCTAGACCCCGTGATCTCTTCCCGTATGTGGGCAAGAACGGAAAGCGCGACCCAACGGTCAGTCGCGTATGATGCGAGACGCGTTGTTGCGATTGGCAATTTCAGTGGAGTCGCGTTCCTTCTTGATCGCTCAAAAAGAGGGTCATGTCGGCCAGTTATCGGTACTCGTACTTCCAGCACGGATCTGGCCACAATACAACCCCTGTACTCCTACTCGTTGGTGTTATCGCACGCTAAAGCACTCGTGTTGTTGGCGCTGTTGGGTGGAAAATACCAACGAGCTATGTATAGCAAATGGAGAAATTAGAAGGCAAGGTGCACAAGCAGACACTGTGCTATCCGTTTCAAGGACGACGAAATACATGCAATACGAAACGGCAACTGCGAGAGCTTGGGGATACGAGGTTTCGTACGAGTACAGGCTGGCAGACAGGTGTCAATCGCATTGCTATAAATTGCGTGTGGCACGGCCCAGCGGCACAAGGATGGCAGGCCAGGGTGCGAGAGCAGGGAAGCCTCAGCTCGGGTCCTCTTATAACATGGTCACTTTACATGGGACGGAGGATTGCCACAGTTTCACGCACTGTACCAAGCCTCTAGGAGCAAGTCGCAGAGTTGGACAAGGACCGCATGTGGTGTGATAAAGGCTGCAGACAACCGTGTTCAGAGAATGCAAATGCACATTGCAGAGTGCACATTGCAGAATGCGTCTGGGTGGACGTGTCGGGCACGGATTAGCCATCGACTGTCCATAGCCAGTCGTTATCCAGGGGATGGCGGGGGGGGGGAGGCACGAGAATGGTATGAGGAGGAGGGTATCGGCACGAGCAGATTCGTTCGGACAGCTGGGACGTGGATAAGGCAGCGTACCGATACAAATAGTCCTATGTATCCGTATCTTACAATTGCGACCCCAAAGTCGGCGGTGAGGAATGCACGCAACCAGGGAAAGAGACCATGGAAATGGCCACGGAAGGCACGAAGGACGTCAGCCCGAAGGTAGCGGCCTCATTACGCTACTTCTATTTCGGTCGCATCGACGTGGCCCATCTGCACGCTGCACGCTAACGCCGCACCAGCACATTGGGGCTGCCAGCCAGCCACGCCCGGGCTTTTTCTGCTACCATGCTAGTGCTGTATCTGCACACTACCTGGCATGTATCTTACTTGTACTCGTATCTAGTAGTGCACCCCCTAGACCGGTCGCTCCTTCCCCCCCCCCCATCCCCTGCCATTTCGACGCCCGCCAGCCAGTCGCACGCCTGCCTTGACCAGCTGCACGACCTGGTGCGGATGCTGGAGCCCACAGAATCCCATGCAAGGAAAAATCCCGTCGCAGCGTGGAGACTGTGGCCCTCTCACATCCTGTCAATCCCGTGGTGTGTTGTCTGTCGGATGCAGCAGCGTGCCAACCGCAAATACGGAGTGGCAGCCCTCTTTTTTCACTAGCACGGTACGAGTACGACGCTCTCGACTGCTCCGTCGCCTTGTTTGACTCGCCACGCCGCAGCGTCTCACTCATCCTCTGAATTGCAAGACAACACTTTCGCTCTCGACCCCGACCCCCTTTCGCGCATCGACAGCCCCATAGCCACCACCCTGGCCCACCACTGCGACGCTCGAGGCTGGCTGCGAGCCTAAATGTCCAGCCTGCCATGGACAGCGGCCATCGAGACGAGGATCGGCGGCTCGACTTTGACCACCACCTCCATCTCGACCACAGTTTCGACCACAGCCTTGACCTCGACCTCCGTCACGACCACAACCACAGCCAAAGCCGCAACAACCACGATCCCTACGATCCCTACGATCCCTACGATCCCTACGATCCTTACGATCCCAGCAGTCACCGCCACGAGCCGTACTGGGGCAGCCAGCTACCTGACCACAGCGTCGTCCACGTCCCACAACCTGACGAACCACCGCCGGCTGTTCCTTCTCTCCTCCCGTCTCCCCCCCTCCTCCCATCCGTTCAAGTCGAGACCTTGCCACAGCTGCCTCTTGCCGTAGGCCCTGCCGCCTCCTCTGCTGGCCTTTCTGATACCGCCAACGCGTTCTCGTCCGATCCGGTCGACTTCTACCGCAGCTACCAGGACGCCCATCCCGCCACTCCCTCCGGTGCCGACATCCTCTTCTCGCCACGCAGCAATGTCATGGCCCCCGTGCCGGCTGTCTCTCGACAAACGCCCGCATCACGACTCGCCCCTAATGGCGTAGGCTTGGGCTCTCGACCGCCTGCGTCGACAGCAGGTCGTACCAGCGGCCAGCGCACCACCAACCGCTCCGTGTCGAATCCGCCGGACAACCGAACACCGATGCGACCCTATGCAGGAGCTGGCTCAGCAGGCACGAGTGTCCGGGACCTGAAAAAGCGATTCGACCAAATTACCGTTTCCGTCTCTGCGTCGACTGGCTCTTCCTCCTCCTCTTCCTCCTCGTCTGCGACTTCACACCGATCGAAACCTCCATCACGAACCGGCGGCACCGCTACGCTGAGTCGAGCAAAGAGCCCGACAAATCGGAGAGACGACCACCAGCCGCTGCCCCAGAGTAGCCCGCATTCGTTTGCCAGCCGCATCGCGCAGCCACGAAATGCCACGTTCTCGGCCAGTGACCAGACGGCAAAGTCCACAACGCATCTTCCCTCGCCCATGTCATCCCCTCGTGCCCCTCCTCCTGTCCCACGGTCCAACGGCTTGCTTTTTGGAGAAGTTCTCCCCGAGCAGAACGACTCTCTCACAGCTGGCTACGGCATCAGCACCGTGCGGCAAAGACGGACGTCAGAGTCTAATGCCTACGTCTCCGGACGTTTTCGCTCCCGATCCGAGGCCGATCCCACCGTCGAGCCAGCCTCACCAACAGATTGGTATCGGGGCATACCATCACCACACAGTGCCGGGATGCCGCCCGCGGCACCCGCGGCACACGCGGCCAACATGGACCACCAGGCCACATCTGGCCGCACCACGCGAATACCGACCAGCCACGGCCGGGCACACAGCGACCTGGCCGGTTCCAAGCCAAAGAACCCCATCCACTCCCCCGCCGCCGACTCCTCTCAACGACCCATCTCTCCTACCTCTCGCCTCCCCATCTCCGTGAGAAAACTCTCTGACACGCCTACCGGCTCCAGCCCAGCCTCGACACGCCCCAACTCGCCGGCCACAGCGACCCGACGTCCGCCTGCTTCTGGCCGACTATCTCGCCAACAACAGCACCATGGCCCGCCTCCAGCCAGCAGCAACACCAGGGCGCCCACCCGGCGAGCCGCCACCCCAACCTCGACGGCCACATCGACCACACGATCAAAGCCTTCTCCGTCGTCGTCACGCAAGGTGGCACCAGCTAACATCTCCTCCTCGAGCAGCGGCCGTCTCAATGCATACATTGGAACGGCATCTCCCAAGCAGTCCCCGCCGCTGCGGAGCTCCAGGCCACGGCAGTTCGTCTCGACTGCAAATGGGACGGCGACTGGCTCAGGTTCAGGTTCAGGCTCCCGCATCAAGGCATCGTATGCCCACGGCACGCGGTCTTCACAGGCTCGACAGGAGGGAGCCGAGGCACGGCGACGGAAGATTGACGTCGGTCAGATCGACTTTGCCCAGCGGCGGGAAACAATCCGCCTCGCGTACAGCAAGTCCATCCGGGAGACCGAGGCCAAGGCTGCACGACAGGCAGCCGCAGACAGACGGAAGAAGGAGCTGGAAGCCGCTGCCCGTGCCAAAGCTCTGGCGGAAGTTGCCGTGCGGGCACAGACTGCCGAGGCCAGCAGACAGGCGATGGCGGCGGCGGCTGTAGGAAACGGGTCGGCCGCCTCCTTATCCCCCGCGGCTCCGTCTCCGTCTCCGTCTCCGGTGGACAAGTCGACGTCTGCAGCGGTTGCTCCAACGGTCACCCCCACCGCTGCCGTGGAAACCATCCCTCCGCTGCCAACAGCAGCAGCAGCAGCAGCAGCAGCAGCAGCCTCACCTCCCAGGCCCGTGACCCCTCCTCCGCCGTCTCCAAGCGCGGCTGCTGTTGCGGCCGCCGTGACAGCCTCCCCGAGTGTCAGTCGCACCCCTCCAAAGGTCGACAGGCCACCCGTTCCCCTGGAGGTGCCGTCTCTCAAGATCACGACGTCGGTGCCGATCCTGCCCCCAACCACGCCCCGGCAGTCGCTATTACCAATCAAGCACGACTCCCCCACCCTGGGCATCCCAGGAACATTCCCCAGCCAGCAGTGGTCTCCGCCGCAAGACCAGACGGACGACGATAGACCGCCGCCATCTGCCACGTCCCTGACGTCGGGCATCACAGAGATTGACAACGAGGCACAGACAGAACCGGCCACCCTGGAGACTGCGGCCACGCCGCGGTCGAGTTCTAGCAATTTGACACCGCAGCCGCGCGAGCTGTTTGGCGGATCAGTTCACGAAAAGGCCGAGTACCGGTCGCCGTTTGATATTCTTCCGATGGAAGAGCAGCGTTTGACGGCCGAAGCGATTCCCGAGGATCAGATCAAAGAAGAACAAGCCGAACGGGCCGAGCAGGCTGTCCACCAGAAAGCCGTGTACCATTACCCATTTGAAGACGAAGCCGCAGAGGAAGCAGTCCCTGCGAGCGAGCCGTTTCCTGAAATCGACAGCACCCCGGAGACGCCTTCGTTCGGTGGCTTTATTCCGGGCTCCTTCCGCGAAGACGGCTACGACAACCGGCCGTACACGCCTCTACCAGAACCCAGTCAGCAAGCAGCAGCACAGTTCCACGAAAGCCCCAGCCACGCAACACCCCGACGTCAAACCCCCAAGCAGCAGGTGGACGATGACGATACGCTGGAGATCCCAGCCGTGGGCAAGATGGCGGTGGAGAGCAGCGTGCAGGAAGTTGGCAGCGAATCAGAACCTCCCCAGGCGGCTGCGGGTGCGGAAGCCAGGGCCGCGACGGAAACCGAGTACGAGCCGCAGCCGTTCCAGTCGGACTCGAACCACACGACCGTCACGATTGTCAGCCGCGACACCGTCTTTGCACGGCCGCCTGTGCCGCGCACGGGGGGCAGCGGCCTCATGATCCAGGAAGATGCGCGCCGCGACGCACCAGCGGGGGGCTTCTACAGCCTCCGGGACAATGTGGCCGCCCTGCGGGATTCTGCCTTTGCCTTGTCCGATGTGTCGGACAGCTCGCATCGGACATCGACTGACATCCAGCGAACCCCGGACACGTCGAACAGCCTGACCATTCCTCCACTGCTGTCGCCGGCCAACCGGTCGAGCCAGCAGTCGGGGTGGACAGACTTCTCCATCGAGAGCTCCGACGCCCGCGAGTATATGGCGGCACGCGACTCGTCGGCATCGGCCGTCTACAGCAGCCACGGGTCCATGATTCGCGTTCACAGCAGCGGAGGGACGTCGGCCTACCTGCAGCCGCAGCATTCACCGTACGAGTTCGATTCGCGGCCTGACTCGGTCCTCGAGGACAACGAGCACGAATACGACGAAGGCGTGTCGACGGATAGTGCCGCTGCGTCGCCCATGGACCAGTCGGTGCAGTCGGTACAGTCGGTACAGTCCGTGTCCGAGGACATGTCGTCGTCGTCCTGTGCAGCGCCGGAACACCAGCTCCCCGAAATCGACACAGGCACCAACTTTTTCGTTCCTTACCTGTCCGAAACCGCCGCTCCCCCGATTCCCGACCTGCCGGACCACGAGCCGCCGCCTATCCCCGCGCCATCGTCAGATGGCCGGTGCTCGTACGTGGAGGCTAGCGGCCGACCCAGCTCGTCCAGCGGCTACTACGACTCGTCGCGGCCAAACAGCTTCTTGATGGTGCGGGACGACCAGGGCTCCACATTCAGCGGCGACGACTTGATCCCGCCGGTGCATTCCGCGTCTTTGACCGTGCCGTCGTCCGACCAGGTGTCGCTGGATCCGGTGCGGCAGTCCATCAGCGGAGCCACTCTCGTCGACAGCGAGCGACCTGCTGCGGACGCTGCATCCATATCCATCCATCGGTCGACATCGGCCGCCACGGCACCACCTCGGGCACCTATGCGGGCGTCTACGCCCGCCGCCAGCGACAGGAAGCCCACCAAAGAGCAGACGCGCCTGGTCCAGCGGCAGATGGTGATCCGCGAGCTGGTCGACACCGAAGCGCTGTTTGTGCGCGACATGAACATCATCGAGGAGATCTACAAGGGAACGGCCGAGGCCTGCCCGAAACTCGACGCCAAGACCATCAAACTCGTGTTCCGGAACTCGGACGAGATCATCGCCTTCCACACTGCCTTCCTCATCCAGCTCAAAGATGCCGTGTCGAGCGTGTATGCACCAAAGAGCGGCCGCAGTGCGCCGCCCCGGGAATCCTCGGCAGCGTCCGAGACCTGCACCATTCACTCCACCATGTCAGCCACGGCGACACTGGCCTCCACCAGCACGGCGAGCAATGGAAACAGCAATGTCAATGGCAGTGACAGTGTGGCCGATACGGAGGATGCACGGGATCGTCGGACGGCCATCGGCCCCGTGTTCCGGAAGAACATTGACCAGATGCGCGTCACGCACGAGGGTTTCCTCCGGAGCAGCGAGAACGCGGCCAAGCGCCTCATCCAGATCCAGGAAGACCCCACGGTCAAGGTCTGGCTCAACGAGTGCAACGAGGTGGCCAAGGACCTCACGTCCGCGTGGAACCTGGACTCGCTGCTCATCAAGCCCATGCAGCGCATCACCAAGTACCCGAACCTCATCAGCCAGCTGCTGCAGTACACGCCGGCCGATCACCCGGACCGGCCGGCGCTGATGGCCGCGCGTACCGTCCTCGAGACGGCCATTCTCGAGATCAACAAGACCAAGAAGAACTTTGAGCTCGTCGGACAGATCGTCGGCCGCAAGCGCAAGGATTCGGACGTGCGTGCCGGCTTCGCCCGGGCCTTTGGCAAGCGGGTCGACAAGCTGCAGGCGTCGAGCAACCGCCCGCCCGAGGACAAGGAATACATGAAGCTCAACGAGAAGTTTGGAGACGACTACCTGCGGCTGCAGGTGGTGCTGCGCGACGTCGAGTTCTACACCCGCCAGGTGTCGGCCTATGTGCACGAGTTCCTGCAGTTCCTGTCGGCCATGGAGCTGGTCATGCGTCTGCAGCCGTCGCCCTATCCCGAGCTGGAGAGCAAATGGGCCCGGTTCAATGTGTCCATGCGCGACATGGAGAAGGTCGCCCTGGACCAGCACGTACGTTTTTCTTTTCTTTTTCTTTTTTTTTTTTGCCGGCCTCTCCTGTCCGTAGCAGTCACTGACTCCTCTCCCTCTGCAGCTCGCCCAAGTACGCAAACACGTCATCGAGCCTTTCGAACTGGTCATCAAGTGCTACGGCAACCCCAGCTTGGCCATGAAAAAACGGGCCAAGCGGCGTCTGGATTACGAGCGTGCAGTGCAGCTCAAGAAGGGGGGCAAGAAGGTGGACAAGCAGCTCGCCGAGCTGGTGGAGCAGTACGATGCCCTCAACGAGTCGCTCAAGCGGGAGCTGCCCATTCTGTCGGCCAACACGGAGAAGATCGGAAACATCTGCCTCGGCAATTTTGTCAACATCCAGGTGCGCTGGTTCTCCATCTGGAAAGAAAAGGTCCGGGTCGTGCTCGAGGACCAGCAGCACGTGCCCGAGGTCGTCGACATCATGGGCGCCTTCTCGCGCGAGTTCCGCGATATGGAGGAACACATTGCTCAGAACCTGAGCATCCTGGGCAAGGGCGGCGAAACGCCGGCAGTCGGCAGCACCGGCATGCTGCGCACGCGGTCACGGCCCTCGGACATCTCTGCGCGCGGCCGGGGCGGCTCCATCAACAGCGACTCCGCACCGACGCTTCCGACACCCGACTTTGGCAAGCGGAACAGCGGCCAGTTCGGCTTCTCATCGCCGCCGGTCGGAGGCGCTGCCTCATCGAACGCTCCCCTACCGAGCCCCCATCACTATTACTACTACCGCAGCGACTACTACGGCGGACTCAATCTCAACGGCCACGGCCGTGGCGGATCTGGGTCGCCCAGCGCCCCCAGCATCCCGACAGAATCCTCGGCCCGCTCCATCGCATCTGGGGGCACTGGTGCTGGCGGGAGCATGTATCCTCCTGCGTCCGGTCGGCCGAGCACAGGTCGCAGCTTTGACTCTGGTGGTCCCGGCGCCCCTCCGCGCCCCAGCATCGATTCGAGCATGCATGGTGGCTATGGAGGAGGAGGAGGGGGAGGAGGGGGAGCAGGAGGGGGAGCAGGAGCAGGAGGCGGCGCACCGGGTTCTAGCATGGCCAGTGCCATGCAGATGAGTCGGCGGGACTCCGGCTCGACCTACAACTCCAATAACCAATATCCAGGCAGCACAGCGGCTGAGAGCGTGGCCAGCACGAGCGGCCGTCGGTTTTCCGGCTTGTTCCATTCGGCCTTGCCCATGCAGGACGACGCCACGCCGACAGCACCAACATCTCTGGCCTCCTTCGCGTCCGACGATGGTGCCAGCCGGCAGTTTTCGCTTTCACTGTCGCGGGCGCCCTCGCGAGAGCAGCCTTCCTCGTCGTCGGCGTCGAACTCTCCCCCAGGCGGCTACAACGTTTTGTGGCTGGCAGCGTCGCTCTTCGAGTTTAACATTGAGACCAAGCACGAGGCTGGGTACCCGTACCTCACGTACCAAGCTGGCGAGGTGAGTTTCTTTGAGGGGGGGGGATGGGGATAAATCTCGCACGTCCGCACGCCCGCACAATGCTAATGCACAACACGTCCAGATCTTTGATGTTATTGCGGAAAAGGGCGAGCTGTGGCTGGCCAAGAACCAGGACGACCCTGAGGAGCTGGTTGGGTGGATCTGGTCGAAGCATTTTGCCAAGCTGGCGGATTCCTAGACAGGGAGCCCCGGGAAGCGCGCAACTACTCGTACACTGCAGTCCTTTTTTACAACAGGGAGAGGATATATATCCCACAGGACTCTCCGAATCGATACCGAACCTCCCTTTTTTTTGTAACACAATCTAATCCTATTTTTGCGCTAGATGGAAATCTCCAGAGGGAGAAGGGGAAAGAGGGGAGGAGGAGAGGGGGGAGCAAACCACGAAATATACACACCCCTCTCCCCACGACTTTGTTTGGCTTTGTTTTTTTTTCTTGTCCTTTTTGGCCGTCTTGTACCATCTGGCGTAATGACATTTGTATCAAGAAGGGAGGGAAAGGAAAGTGACCAAGGACAGGAGGAAAAATGGGAGGAAAAGTTAGCATGGGTTTTTTTTTTTTTTCTTCTTCTTTTCTCTGCTTCACTTCGGTGGACCACATTTACCAAACCCCATTTTTTCATGTGTGTGAACATTTTCATTTCTCCTTCCTACCTCTTTTTTGGTCCCTGTGCCTTCATTGTTTCTTTTTGTTTTGTTGTTTTTCTTGGCTTCAAAACGGGTAGCCACAAAGCGCAGTAAGGACCTCCTTTAGCCGTAGAGAGAGTAGAAGACACTGGACAATTAAGACGCGAGCTTCTTTCTTTAGAAACTTGTCATTGGTAATTTGCTGCGAAATATCATATCCAAGCTTTGAAACTAGACAAAATATCTATCAACACACTACATCTACATTTTGGTCTGCCTCGAAAGTGGTTGCTTCCCGTGGTCCATCATCCCCGGCACGCCCAAGGACCTCGCGCTCAAGTCATTGGCGACTATTGCTAGGCTCGTCCGTCGGCAAACACAACACAGATTCCTGCAAGGGGAGAGAAGCCCATCCTCGCTCAGGGCCGAGCCGAATTGTCGATGGCTGTTTCATAGCTCATCTGCAAGGGTGTGGTTTGTCAGTGTGTTATCACAAGACTAGGAAAGGCAGAGCTCTGCCAGGAGGAACAGAAAAAACACTTAAAACACATAAACACATACCCAGTCAGGCTCGTTCATGGCCATAATTTCTAATGTGCCGTTCACTTCCATGTGCTGGAGAAATAGCTGGCTGGCATCACCATTCCCCAGCGGAAGGTTGTCTGGGTCCGGAGGATTGCCCCAGGTAGCCTCGTCATTTCCCGTGTTTGTGAACATGTCGCTGTGGCTGTTGTCAAAGAAAACTGGCTCTTGTTTTATGGAAGGCTCGCCGGATTCCTGGTCCAATGTCGTACTGCCGCAAATGTAACCCGGGAACGGCGGCATTGGTCTCTGCATACCCGACGTGTCCCCGTAGCGCAACCACTGCCTCCTGTAGTCCCTTCGTAGAAGCTCTGTAAGCTGGCGCTCAAAGGCCTGCTGGTGCTGAAATGAGAACAGTCGTCGCGGCGGCGAGCTAACTGTTGTAGCCACCGAAGCCGACAGCAGCCCTGGTGGGCTTTCCTGCTGGGCATCGTCTTTGGCCGGCGTCGCTTTGGATGATGTCGCTATGGATGATGTCGCTATGGATGATGTCTGAGAGCTCACGCTCTCTGAATTCGGATCCCGAACAGCAATGGGGCTGGGGGAGGCCGCGGCCATGGTATCCGGCACCAGGCACGGATGCAGCTGTCGGTATATGGTACTCTTCACTTGACATTCTCTCAAGATCCTCCCGCTCTGCTCACGACTGTGATCCCCCGGGCCGCGGCAGAATACAAAGTCAAGGCAGCGCCAGATTCGATCCCGGAGGTCAGAGTCGGGACAGAAGAAGATTTCGGTGGCCAGAAGAAGAGCAACCTGATATTGCAGGTATGAACCGAAATACCAGCGCCACTTGGCATATCGAGGATCTGTTTCCAGCTCGATGGCAATTTCAATGACATTGATGCCGCTGATAACGAGGGTGTGCTTCATCTTGGCTCGGAGCGGCGCCTTTGTGTTTGCGTGGTAGGGGTGCATGGCCATGAGGTTGAGGCGGTAGAGCAGTAAAACCATGACGAGCCTCGTGTACCGTCGGATCGGCTCATTGCCCTTTAAATGCGGAGCATACTTGTCGACTATGCCACGACGAAACCTGACGATTGTGTCCATGACGGACGCCAGAGACGCCTTGCCTTCGATGAGCTTCGAGCGAACGCTCCAGATGTTGCGCATCATCTCGGTGATCTCAAATCGGATCAAGCCCAGGAGGCATGGCGTCCAGCCGTTGTGAGGGGACAAACCAGTGTCTGTGAAATTTTCAGGTAGGCGGGTGTCATAGTCTTCTCGTCGAATGCTCAGCACCGGTCCCATGGCTTCGCAGGTTCGAATGTCGAGGAAACAGAGCTGGTGCCATATCAGTCTGCGAACATGGGTATCGAGCGGTCCGAGGTTCTTAGTCTCGCCATCTCGGTGAAGACCCATGCGCTGAGCATGCCTGATAGCGTGTGCCACTGCGGTGGAGTGGTCATGGGACACCTCGTCACGGCAAAGAGGAATCTTGGGGGAGGGTCAGCAGTTGTAGATTAGAAAGGGGGAGGGGGGACGAGAAGATGGTGCGTACCAGGTATATGACAAAAGCCTGCAGCGCCTCAACCTGCACGCTGCTGGATCGCAGGGCCTTGTTCAGGAAAATCCGGATGCCTGATTTCAGCTTGTGGACCACCACGTCCTTTGCCAGGTCCGGGGTATCGGCGGCAATAGCAGCGGAGAAGAGCACAGACAACACCAGGGCCTGCAGATGGTACCTCAACTGGTGCCCTGGACGTGCGGTGTGCATGACCTGTGCGTACTGGCGCTCAAACGTTTGCCTGTGCAAACACGGCGCAATCGGGTGGACGGCTTTAAAGTACTCGGCTTTGAGGCGGTTGCAGCGAGAAACCGAAGGCAAAAACTGGCGAATATTCTGCTTGCCGCCAAGCGATCCTCTGGAAACATCCAAGTCTGGTTCCATGAAGCGATCCGAGGGCAGCAGAAATCCTGGAATGGAGCCGTCCAAGGAAGCTTCCAGACCTCCCAGCCCGGCTTCTGAGGCCTCTGGACCCGCTGCGGCCTCTGGACCCGCTGCGGCCTCTGGACCTGCTGCGGTCTCTAGGCGAGCTGGAACAACCGGGTCCGCCGGGGCTGCAGGGGCCGCCGCCGGAACCGCTGAAGCGGGCAGCGGTGATTTGGAGCCTGGGGCCTGGCCAGATGCGCCGGCGAGACCCGTCTCGATCTGTCTTGTCAGTGAGCCGTCACGCGCACAGGACCCCGTTGGCCACAGGGTTTGAAAATTAAAAATTAAAAAAAAAAAGGCTCACCTCCTGGGCCAGTCTGGGACGAGCGAGGCCACCGATGCGGTCGGTAACGCGCATGCGCCCGACTTTGTAGCCGAGATCAATCAGATCTAGGTCATCGTCGGCGAAATTATCGCCGTCGTAGGCAATGTCCACAGATACCATGGCCGAGGCCTGAGGATCATCGCCGTCGACGCTCCCTTCGGCCGGGCCATTAGGACCTCCGTGGCTGTCGTCAGAGAAAGCGTAGATGTCTGAATCAGCCCTGGATGCAGTACTGTTTTGGCTCGGGGGCGTGGAGGAGGACTCGGTGGCGAGATGCTCGATCTCGAGCTCCAAGCTGTGGATGGTGTCCTTGATCTGATTGATCTGAGTGTATTTGCTCTTCTGTATATTATCGTTTTCCACGTACACGCAGTTCTTGTTGTAGCGCTTGCAGTTGGCGCAGTACGGTTTGCCTCTGTTGCATTTCACCTTGCTGAGGCGGCACTGTGTGCAGGAATGGATGGTTCGCATGCGCCGCTTGATGGGAGCTGGCTCGCGAGAGGAGCCCACTCGCCGCGACGACTTTGTATCTCTGCTGGCAGATGCATTTTCGGTGTCGTCGCTGGGCTGTTCTGTTTTGATCGGCTGTAGCGGCTCAGCCTGCGGTGTGGGAAGCTGCGTGGGAGGCTGCATGGGAGGCTGCGTGGGAGACTGTGTAGGAAGCAGCCCGGGAAACTGAACTGGAAACTGAACTGGAAGCTGGGCCGGAACCTGGACTGGAAGCTGGACCGGAACTTGGACTGGAAGCTGTGCTGGTGAGGGGTGCACCGGTGGATACATTGGCGCGCTATCCAGTGGAAGCTGGGCTGACTGCATCCATGAATACTGTCCTGCCGCAACGGCTGGAGGCTGTTGTGGAAGCACCGGCGACGGCTCAAACTGCCGCCTCCCTGAGCCAGTCATGGGCTGCTCCATAGGCAATGACATCGAGGACAGCATCGGAGCAGGGCCGGGCTGAGTAGACAACATGGTAGATGTAGGCAGATCGTTAAAGTCCTGGAACTGGGGTGTGTGCGGCATAGAAAACAGATGTGAGCCTTGCTGCGGCATGGGCTGGACCATGGGCAGGGCCATAGGCTGTGTCACTGGCTGCATCACCGGCTGCATCACTGACCGTGTCACCGGCTGTGTCACTGGTGGTGTCACTGGCTGTGTCATTGGCTGTGTCATGGGCAGCGAAGTCTGCAGCGTCATCGGCAAACTCATCGGCATGCCCATGGACGGCGCCATTGGGTGTTGCATAGACGGGGCGGTTGACAGGGCCATTTGAGGTGGCCCTTGATGGGTCATTGTGTATGTGAGGTTGTGGCTTTGCTCTTCGACAGCAAGGCTGCTGTGGAATGACATCCGACGGGGGTCTTGCCCATCGTCGTGATAGTATTCCATCATTGTATATCCGCGTCTGGAGAGCTCCTTGGTAGAAGTCGGGGAGTGAATTTGTGCAATGTATGTGTAGGGAAAAGATGGAAAGGGGAGAGGGGGTGGTCAAGGGGGAATAACGGAATGTCGAACCTTCTTATGCATGAGCCTGGCATCCTTCTGGATGCCAAAGGCGATTTTGCGGTGTAGGAAGGCGGTGACTGGCTTATGGGACATGGGGAAGGCAACACAGGCTGAAGAACGATTGACTGGGAAAGAGGCAAAGGAACGCGGAGGCAGCATGGGGAAGGGATGCTGCGAGTTCCAATGGGCAAGCGCTCATCGTAGCGTTCTCCCAAAACGGCACGCTTCCCGTTCTTCCCTGTCTCCTCTCCCCTCTCTCACCCTGGCACGCCCAGCTGCTTCTGCGAAAACCGGCTCCGGCCGCGTTTGGCAGAGCACTGTGCGGGCACGTTTGAGCAGAGAGACTGAGAGCGGTGCAAAGCGAATCCGCTGATCATGCCGCGCATTGCCAGCTAGCTAGAGACGGGCAGGTCCAGAAGACGTTAGCGGGATGCCGTGAGCAATAGGACGAAGCGGCAGTCTCAGGTTGCTGGCGCCAGATGGTGGCCCGAGCTGGCGGTGGGCGGTTCCGACGGCTGATACTGTTGGCCGAGGAAGGTCCGCAGCAGCAGATCTCGAGAACAAGGCGCTTTCCGCTGCCGCAGTCTGTCGTTCGTATCGCGTTCTTTGCCGATCGTTTGGGGGGGTGGGGGGTGGGGTGTTCGTAGAGGTGAGTGGTCCCAGCAAACCCCCCAAGCCAACCGGACCGCAGCCGTCAAGCAGACGCTGTCAAGAAGCTACCGCGACCACGGGCGGCTAGGTGTGAAGGCGGAGACGCAACAACAGAAAGCAGAAAATAAAAGAAAAAACAGACAACACAAGCCAGCTGGATTATACCGGGCCGCGTCTCAGACTGACAGGATAGGAAATGGGAGAGGGGGGGGGGAAGAAGGAAGAGGGAAAGAATATGACTTTGTCGGACAAATGTCTGGGATGAGGCGGGAGCAGCTTTTGGCAGGATGGGGAAAGAGGGACAGACAACAAATAGGACAGAATGCGGTGAAGTGCGACCGGGGAGGGGGAGGGGAGGAAGGGAGGGGAGAGGGGGGTGTGGGAGGAAGACAAGAGAGAGAGAGCGTGTGTGTGTTTTGTGTGGATTGGGTGGAAAGAAAGTTTGAGCGGACACAGGCGAACAGGGGAAACAAGGGAGGGAGGCACGATCTCGCACTCTCTCGCTCTGACCGAAAATAGTATCTTGGTGCAGGCTGACGCGAGGAACGCGGAGAGGGGAGCAGGAGTCGGCGGGCTGCGACTACCTCCTGCGGTCTGGCAATCCCGGTCGGGGACTTTGCTGGAAGAGGCAAGGACGCTTCCCGAAAGAGAAGGGTACGAGCCAGCGACAACACCAAGCAAGACCAAGCACAACGCACAAAGCTGGGCGGCAGGGTTCGACCGGCCAGTCATATCTGAGCAGGCCATGCGGCGCAGAATCTACGCGGAAATCTCAATAGACCCGTACTTTTCCATGCAAGACGCCTCACAAGCGTCTCTCCTTTTGGCCACGGCCACGGCACGGCACATCTTGGCACATTTTACCTTTTATTCTTGTGTCATTCTTTATTCTTTCTTTCTTGTTTTCTTTTATTCATCTCTTGTTCCTCTCTTGTTCCTCTCTTTCATTGATTTCTCTCATTCTTTTATTTCGATCCATTATGCTATTCTTTTATTCCGTCTTGATGTCCTTTTTGTACCTATTTACCTGTTCCGTCTATTTTCTTAATTTAGTTTTGTCTTGCATGTGTGCCTGCAGGTGAATACCGGCTCGTTTAGTTTTCCTATTTGGGAACGGTGAGGGGGGGCGCGGTCACGAGACAGCCGGGGATAGGATTCGCTGGCGGCTGTCTGAGGTGCATCTCGGTGGTGTGGCATCAGCATGAGTGATGATGAGACGGGCTGGCAAAGCGGTGCGAGGGCACATCTCTCGTTTGCCGAACTGGGATACGAGAGGCACAGAGCGAAACCTAGCGGCCAATCACAAAACCGAGCACTACGGGGGGGGCAGGGGGGTGGTTGTGGTTGATGTCTTGCCTGCTCGCTTGTCGAGACCGCCGAAAGCACGTTCCCGGTACTGGGCGTCGTGTTGCTCGTTCTTTTGTTCTTTTTTCTCTCTCTCGTTCTTCTTCTTGTTCTCCCTTTTTTACTTGTTGTTTTCCCTCTTCTTTCCCCCCTGTCCCTTTTCTCCTCCTTCTCGTTGCATAAAATTTCCCCTCCCTTTCCTCGTCTTAAAAACAAACCTGTGACGTGTGTGACAGCCTGGAAACGTCTGCAGCAGACCGACAAGGTGGGTGGCTGCCTGGAGTCTGGGCAGCTAGGCAGGCAGGGGAGGATATCAGGAAAAGAACAGGCAGGAGGGGGTGGCGACACCGGAGGGGAGGGGTGCAAGGAAAGGAAAAGAGGAGGAAAGGAAACAGGGTACGAAAGTACGAAAGGAACGACTGAAAAAAGAAAAGAAAAAAAGGAGCCGCTTCTTGTCCAATCCCAGCGTCTCTGCCTTCTCCCCCCCCCCCTTCCCCGGCATGACCGCCTGCTACTACGTCCTCTGCAAGTAGGCGCCGACAAGCACTCGTAAGATGCCAGACGCCTCCTCGTACGGCTGTGGACAGTAAACAGTCGACGGGCCGGCCAGACGACTCAGAGAGGCCAGGTACCAGCACCAGCGCCGACATCAGGTTCGGCATCAGGTCCGGCACCCGTTTGTACCCCCCCGTACCCCCCGTACCCCCCGTACCCCCCTTCCCACTCCCCCCTTACGTCTTCAGCCCCCAATTTCCTAAGCCGCGCCCTCTCAGTAGACGGGTGCCGAACAGCGGACGGTGAGAGGGA
>JACCPH010000062.1:0-49200 GCA_014183095.1 Harringtonia aguacate | reverse complement strand
GAGCAGAGCAGAGCAGAGCAGAGCAGAGCAGAGCAGAGCAGAGCAACTTACGGATTCACGTCCTGGCGCGCGCGCGTCTCGGCCGGGTCTGTGTTGCGGGCCATGTTGCCCGTGCCGCCGCGGCCCGTCGTCACAATGGACGTCTTGAGCACCGGCGTCTCGAGGTCCTTGGGCTGGAGCTTGGGCGACTTGGACGAGTCCGCCATGTTGCCGGCGCCGCCGCGGCCGTAGGACGAAAGGTGAGCCATTGGTAGTGGAGGAGCGGCGATGGAAGAGAAGTGAGGTAATGAGGTGATGGGGATAGCGTGATGTTTCTGAAAGAAATTGAAAAAAAAAAGAAAAAAAGAAGCTGTGGTGACAAGTGGTACGAAGAAGACAATCTTTATAAGAGGACAAAGGAAGCTGGACAAAGAGGAGGGAGGGGAGGGGGGGGGCTCTGACTCTGACCAAGCTGTCTGGATGGGGAAACCGTATACGAGGCTACACAACGTGGCACAGCTGAGAACAGAATAGAGGGCCAAGGCCAAGCAAGGATTCTTGATCACAAGGGCGATCACATGGAAGGAAAGGAGAAAAAAAAATCTTTATTTTTTTTTCACTCCTACGGTTTACCCAGCCAACGTCTCCACACAAGCGCGCCTTCCTTCTGAGAGAGAGAAAAAAAAAGGTCACTGCTAGGCATGTTTTTTGCGCCAGACTCTGTACATTCTGCGCTGGGCGGCACCACTAGTCTGTTTTTAATGGCATCACGCGGAGAAGAAAGAATGCAGTGGGAGAAAAACGTGCTTCCAGAGGAGCCGGGGGGACAGGGAACGGGGGGGCAGGGGCGGCACCGGCCTGAGCCCTGGGCGCTGGGGGAATGCTGGACACACGGGTATTGGCAAACCAAAACGTAATGAAAAAAAAGGCGTTGTACTCGTGGTGAATAACGTTGCAGAGCCCTTACGAATCTGCGACCTGTGTTTTTTTTTTCGCTCACCACTTTAGCGGACTGAAAATTGCGAGCATTACTCATGGCGCATGACCTCATGCCAAGACCACGACCTAAGGGAGACACTACTCGCCGGCGCCGTCAGGAGTCTAGGAGCACAGGGAGTCCAGGACCGGCACCCTGGAGGCAGGGCAAGGTACGAGTACAGATGGCCCATAGTGTCAGGCACTCGCAGTCCAGGAACCCAGCCTATTCAGGGACGCCAGACAGGCACGATGATGCAAGGTCCGTCTGCGGTCCTCGCATCGCCAAGCAGGCCCGTCTGATGGCAGATGGGGCCTTGTGACAGATGTGCAGGGCACGGAACGATCTCACTTCGGCCGTGCCGAGGACCGCTGCCGGAAATGACCGACCGTCCTCAGCAGCACTGCCCCATACGAGCATTCGCGCACTCACCCGCAACCGCAACCGAAGCCGCACGAATGTCTGTCCCCTCACATCCATTTATTCCATTTATCGCATTCATATTCGCTATCCACCCAGGTATAAGTAAGACAAATGCAGCAAGACGACAAGAAGACGGTGCAATGTGGAACAAGGGACTGGTAGCCAAGGAGAACCGCGCCACATGGTATGAAGACCTAGCAAAGCAAAACAGCCGCCGCTGCTCGGAACCCAAGAACACAGAACACGTAGTCAGCCATAGCCCCCAAAACGAGGTGTACATGATATGCGCCAAGATATGGGAAAATGTAAATGAGAAAAAAAGCCAAGAAGGGCAGGTCTAGAGATCGACTGGCTGTCGAGAGAAAGCCGCCCGCCCCAAAGATGCAAAGTGCCTCTCTGTGCCTTTTTGCCTTGCGAAAAAAGAGAAGACCACGCCGCAGGCGTGCGTCTCCACAAAAGGAACCCGACCGCCCCGCGTTGGGGGCGGATCGGCGCTGAAGATAAGGCCGCCGGAATTGAGACAGCTTCGGGCGATACGTGCTCGCTCGCCCACCCGACCGCCCGCCCGCCCGCCAGCTGTTGCCTGCTCCTGCTGGCCCGGCCCAGTGTATGTAGTGAACTGCGTGTGGTGTGTCTGTCCGTTGTGCTGGGTATCTCCGGTTCGTCAAGATCCGGTTTATGCTTCACGGTTTGGCCCTCACTCGTAGTCGTCGTCATCTTCGCCGCGGCCATTCTTACCGGCGCCTTCTTTCCGGATGGGAATCTTGATTCCCTGTGTCGCAAACGTCTTGCTGAGCACCGTGCTCTCACACACGCCTGGGAACTTCTTGGCCGAGTAGACGGTGAACACGTCGCTGAAGCACGACGCCAGCACGGGTGCCTTGCCGGTGTTGACAACGGAGTTCGGCATGCCGTTCGGCGAGCTTGCCGGGGGACCCACGTTCACAAAGGAGAAGCGCAGGCTATGCGGTTAGATATTGAGACGCGGAATAAGGAACACAGAAACATGACGAAAGAGTCGCTCACCGAAAGTTTCCCTCCGTCCGGACGCTGAGGTCCTGGAGGACAAACCAGATGCCGATCTTGTCGGCCGGGTCCTGCAGGCGGAAAGCACTGGCGGCCAAGCTGCCGATGAGGTTGCGAGTGAACATGCCCTGCGGCTGGTTGCCCTGAATCAGGCGCTGGGTCATCATGTCACCGGGGCCGCCGTACACGCGAGGGGGCCCGTAGCCCGGCGCCTGCGATGAGAGCTGCATGCCGCCATATTCGCTGGGGTGGTAGTATTGACCCGGCTGGCCATAGCCATTCTGCTGCATATACGGAGGAACTGCCGACAAAAAAGATGTTGCGTTAACGAGGGCCGTCTAAACAAGAAAAAACAAGTAATGGCTCATACCCTGGGAGTACTGCCCCGCGTAGGGGTTCACGCCGGGGTGGCCGTACACGCCGGAACCATAGCCAGGGTCGCGCTGGTTAGAGGGTAGGATGGCGGAGTAGGCTGGTGCATTCTCGACCTGCTCGTACGACGCCGGCGTGGTCGACGAGATAGAAGGCGTGGTAGTGGTGTGGCGGACCAGGTTAACCTCTTTTAGCGCGTCTTCCGACCACAGATCCACGTTCAATACGAACATGGTGTGCTCGATTTCGCTGCAGAGAGAACAGTGGTCAGCAGAAGGCGTCGTCACCTTTGGCACGTTCCAGATGGGCCTTTGTCATTTGTACGTACTTGCAGTCGACCTCCTTGCCAGTAGTCAGGTCTGTGACGACGATGCGCACACATGGAGGCGGCGTGATGGGCCGGCGGTCCTGTGAAGCGTTCGTAAGCGTTAGGAACGGGGGGGAACGGACAGATGGACAGCGGGGTAGGACAGCATGGCCAAGGGTGCGCGAGCAGGTCGTACCTTGTCGCCGAAACCACACATCCGGGCACGTTTCGGTTGTTGCACGACATCTAGTCTGTCGGCGCACGTCGCGGTTAGCGTGAGGCACCACAACTGAGGAGGCTCGGTTCAGGGAGGGGGAGGGAGGAGGAGAAAAGAAAGGAAGGATTCAGGAATAGGATCTTGGGGTCTTGGCTTTTGTCGCTGGGGGAGGACGAACCTGTACGACCGGTTGCCTTCCGTGCCAATGACAGGCTCGAGAGCCTTGCGCGTGGCGGCCTCCTGCTCGGGAGAGGGCTTGTTGGCATCCTGGCCGGGGGTGGTGGGCGAGTGCGTCGGGTCGGTCGGCGGGGGCGGGGGCGGTGCGTGCTGACCATACTGGTCGGTGTAGCCGTGCGGCGGCGGCAGGCTCATGGTGGGAAGATGTGAGTTCGGATGGGGGTGGTAGCTCTGCTGGCCGAGAGCTGGCAGCTGGTTGTGCATGTCGTGCGGCATGGCGGCCGGCGGCTGGGACTGTGGAGGGTAGATGTGGGTGTTCATGGCGGTGGTGAGGCCAAGATTGGTGTCGTCTTTAGACAGGAGATAGAGGAGACGGAGACTGTGGCCTGCTTTCGCACCTCGGTGGCGAAGGCTTCGCGAGGTCGAGACAGCAGCTGTTCTCTGCACGACGCTCGTGGCACAACCGGTCCTCTTCTGCACCCAGCCAGTTCAGTTACCCCGAGTGTCTGGTTTCAGCCCCTTTGCGTTGCGACAGGTCTCTTGTGCAAGTGCTGATGCCGCCGGCAATATCTGCGAACAGCGCGGACTGGGAACGAAGTGGGGAGCAAGCGGGCCAGCGGATATTGCGCGGTGATGGACAAGCCGGAAGGGGCTTGCGAGAAGAGTGTCGGAGGGGGAGTATCGGCCGGGGGGGGGGGGGGGGGGGGGACGAGAGCGGCCTGGTCGAGTTGCGACCAAATATGGGCAAGTTCGAGGGAGAGCGAGGAAGCTACCTGAGAGAAGCGGTAGGAGCCTGAGGAAGAGGGAGGAAAGGCGAGGGGGGTAATTGGCGAGTCTCGTTTGTCGCGAAGATGACAAGAGGTCCACTGCCTCTTACTGCTGCTGGAGCTAGAAGCTTAGCACCGTAAGAGCGGCGATCGGAAATAAGAAACAGGCGGTGCAGCGACGTAATTTATTCCGAGGGAACAGCACAGCTGCTGATTCCTGACTCTTCTGACTGATCTCAACGCTGTCTTTTTTTTTTCCCCTTGTCTTCTCCGTGTTTCGTTCGCGTGGGCGTGCGTGGTTGGTCGGGAGCTGGGTGCTGGTGTGCTCCGACACAGTGGAAAGCGTGGGCGGTGGGACAACCGGTGCGCTGGGGCTGGGCGAATCGGATCGCAAATCGCACGGCTGTTAGTAGGAGGAGGGGGGGGGGGTGGCGAGAACGTGCAAGCAAAACCGCGAGGTCGGAGCAGAGATGGTCAGGCAGCACAGGCCGAAGCAGAAAAAGAGGGAGGGGATAGGGCAGAGGGAGAGAGAGAGCAGCAGGACGCAGGAACGCCAACGTAGAGAGCCGTCAGCAGAGGCGGCTGTCGAGAGGAGGAGCAGGGCGGCGGGTACAGGGTTTTTGTGTCTCAGAAATCGCTGGGTCCGGGCGGCAAAGCGACCGGGGTAGGATCAGGCGAGGGGGTGCGCACGAGAGGCGACACAGCAGTCGAAAGAAAAGAGAGGGGCCGGCGAGAGAGCAAGAATGCGAGGGCAGAGCATGCAGGGCGAACAAAGGAATCGAGAGACAGAAGAGCACGCGAGAGAGGGGGAAAGTGGGAGAGAAGAGGGAGGAGGGAAACGAGAGGAGACAAAAGAGCAAAAGAGAGTAGGAGAGTAATAGAGAGCACTCGTAATAGAGAATAATAGATTGATTGCAGGGAAAGGAAAGAGCGAAGGAAGTGGCTAGAGATTGCGAGGCGATAAAGCGACCCGAGGAACAGGGAAGGAGCGAGGGTGAGGGTACCTACCTCTGCGGAAAGGGAGGGGTGAGGCCCGGCGGCCAGCACAAAGGCTATTGCCAGCGTCCCTGTTGGGTGCTAGCGGGTCGGTACTACGAGATGTACCAGTCGTCGAGCGTCCAGTACGAGCATGGTTTCGTAGTCCACAAATAAGATACAAACACTACTATCACCACTATCACCACTATCACCACTACCACCACTACCACCACCACCAGCGCCGCCGCCGCCGCCGCCGCGGTCTAGCGCTAGGGCGGTCCACCACAAATGCCTTTGTAAATGGGCGGCGGTTTGGGGTGGCGGCGGACTGCCCGAAGTTTGGGGAAGGTGGAGCCAAGGGGGTGGTGGCCGCTTGCAGGGTCTGCAGCCTGCAGGGTAAGGAGCGGGCGGGCAGTACAGCGCCTCGTACGAGTACCCCGAGACGGCGGGCTGGTGCTGCCAGACGCAGGGTATCATAGTGTCGCAGTGTCAGAGAGAGGTGGCGGTCAGATACGACATACTCGGTAGGGAATAATTAAGGAAGGAACCAGAAAATGAACCCTACGAGCAGGAGTCCGGCACGGCAGTGGGAAGGGCAGCACGCTAGCACGCGATGAAGTGGGCAAAATGAGCGGACCGGGGGGGGAGGGGAGGGGAGGGGGTGTTTGAGGAAATGTACGACTCTGCATGGCTCCTGCGGTCCGAAGAGGAAATCGAATGCGCTGTTATTGAAGCAAATTAGGGCGGTTAGCTGGGATACTATAGGGCGCCACGACGCAGCAATACATATGTAAGATACAAGTACATAAGATACATACCTCACCGCCGGGGCTAAGCCTGGGACCATGAAAAAAAGGCAAGGGCCCGTTGCTAGCCTCTGACCCAGAGCCATCACACTGGATTGGCGCCGAGCACAAGCCGTTGGGGAAGGTCGCTGTTGGTGCTGATGTTATTAGCGGGAGAGCCCTCTGCAACGACGGCACGACACATACATACGTATTTTGTACGTACATGTTATCTGCCATTTTGTATGACCGACTCCGTGCGGGCGGGCGCTATCACATCTCATCTCGTATATATTTCCCGAAGACTGCGACGGCGAACTTGCCACGGCCGAGATGGAATTGCCATGAAGCGATGCTGGCTTTTTTTTCCCGGGGCTCGTATTGTTTTGATCTCATTTACCAGTCACTTCATTGCTTTGGTATGATCTCTCGTCGCGTCTGGATCCTTTGCAGACACGCAAGACCCCCGCAAGGCGACCGGTAGCCTGGTTGCGGCCAAGCGTCCTCGCACAGAGGGCAGGCAGTGTTGTGCTTTGCCGTTCCGGCCTGTGCTGGGAGGGCTCTGGATGGCGTAGGAGGCGAACAGCTCGCCCGATTTGGCATTTGGCATTGCGACGCTCCGTTCCGCGCATACTACATACACTTGTACTCTTATATATGAGTACAAATACGAGTACTCATCGCCCTGTCTGTGCGAGTATGAGGAATAATACGGCTCGACGAGTGGGAGGCGTCGCTGCGGTCTCGCAACTCAGACGCGGCATCTCTCTCGCGCGCCTCCTGCGCAGTTCGGTACCGAGGCCTTTCAATTTCCCGCTCCCGCGGTCCTTTTTTTTATTTCTTTTTTTCTTTTTTTCCATTTTGCTTTTCTTCTGTTTCGTTTCTTCTCTTCCGCTCTGCTCGCTTCTGGGTAGTACCTCCCGCCCTGTCTGCCCCAGATCACGCGTTGCGTTCCGCACGGCGGCTTCGAGGACCCCCTCGTTCTTTTTGACCTTGATTTCCGATTTCGATGGTCGATAGCCGATGGCTGATGGTCGATTACCGATGGGTTGAACTATGTAAAGATGCTCGTACAATTTATGTGCAAATGCCGAGGCGTATTTGTTACCTTGTCGTTCTCGATGGTCAGTGGGCGATGGCCCATGTTCGGCATTCGGCGCTCGGTGCTCTGATGGATGGATGCTTTTGATGCTGTCATCCATGCCCTTGATGCTCACCTCCCGCATCCTGCAGAGAGCAAAATACTTTCGAGTATGTTACTCGTTGCCTGGCTGTGCGCTCTGATGTCGTCTTCCCGGATCGTCCGTGGTTCCTCCGGATCTGCAAGTGTTCTGGCCTAGGAGATTTTTTTCTCCCTTCTATTTTTCTTTAATAAAATTTGCCCGAATTCTTTTTCTTTTTCTATTTTTTCTATTTTTTTTTTTTCACCTCCAGAGCCCTCTCTAGACCTCCCGCTCGCTCGCTCGCTTCTGTTGCGTCTCTGATGCGTCTGCTGTCGATCGTATCAGGGAAACGGGGCTTCCCCCCCCTCCTGGCGACAAGGGCGGTGGAGATCTGGTCCGTCTGGCTGCATCTAGACGTGCATTTGGCCATCTGGCCCTGGCGTTTTTTTGGCCGTTTGGCCACCTGCACTGCGACCTGCACTGCGACCTGCGCTGTTGCTTGCGTTGTCATCAGCGTGCTGTCGGTCAGCGTCGCCATCACAATCGAGTCAGACCCTCCTCCACCACCTACTCCTCCTCCTCCCGTCCCCCTGCGTCCCACGTTGCATGAACGACATGATGTGCCAACAAATCGCGCGTGCTCAATGGCACGGTCAACCGAGGTCTGGCGTCCGCCCCCCCGACCCTGTTTATTTCTTGCGCACGCCCAGGCCGCCCAGGCCGCCCAGGCCGCCCAGGCCGCCCCAGTGGCTGACCTATTCGTATTTTCAGTGGCTGGCCCTGTGTGGCAGGCTTGCAGACCCAGCGTCGGCCCCTGGCTGGCTGGTCCAGTGGCTGGCTGGCCCTATGACACCTGTGGCGGAACCTTTGCCGATCCTGCTGGGAGGCCTGTCAGAGGCCATTTTGTGCAGACCGCACTCTGGCCCTGGAGCAGACCGGTCCAAGGGCCACTCTACCTAAAACAACACCGTCGATCGGCCCGACCGACCGCTGGTTCGCTACCCGCTCGCCTGCCCCCCCCCTCCCCTGCTCCTTTCATCAAAGCCTGCACAGCGCGTGTGAGCCAAAAAACAAAACCAAAAAACAAACCAAAAAACAAACCAAAAAACAAACCAAAAAACAAACCAAAAAACAAACCAAAAAACAAACCAAAAAACAAACCAAAAAACAAACCAAAAAAACAAACACAGCTCTGGTCAAATCTCCTTTCGTCTGGTTCGCGCCACCCCTCCAACACGCGTGTGCCACAACACACCTGGGCTTTGGACGAGGCAAAATAACAAAGTACCCAACAAGTGCTACCGGTAATACAGTGAGTTTCCACTCTGGCAAAAGAAAAAAAAACTTGTAGAGCTTTGATTGTCGTTTCTCGTTACTATGGTTTACAGGCAAAAGTAACAAAACTAACTGCAACACTGCAAAACATTCCGAGGACCTTTTTTTTTTTCCCGCGCGACAAAGGAGAGAGGAGATTAGAAGACGCAAAATTCTTGCAGGTCAAAAACAACGTGGAAAAAAGAGAGCAGACACAAGCGATAAAAAAAAAGTAGAAAAAACAAGTCCAAATATTATGAGGCCATAGCCCAAAAGGCCGTTGCGTGCCATGTCGTCATCAATCGTGAAGAGACGAGAAATGAAAAAAAAGGACAAAACACAGCAGCAAAAATGAAAGCGCAACAAAAGCAAAATGAAGGGGTAAAAAAAAATAAACAGCAAGCAGAGATGCAGTCGTGTCCAAAAGCAATCCCGAATGAAGCCTGTGCAAGCCAATCCAAAAGAAAGAAAAGAAAAGAAAAAGAAAAAAAAACCCTCAAATGGCCGTCCCAGTGATCCCTAGACCCAGACCATGACCATGACCTAACACCGCAGGAAGAAATGTATGAGAAGATTGGCTTGGAAGATTGGTACGGCGATCCAAGATAGCTCAGATCCCGCCCTCAATGTAGTGCGCCTCGGCCGCGTCGGGCATGCTGATGTTGCTGCGGGCGGCGGCGGCGAGGGTGCCCGCGGGCGCGGCGGAGAGGAGGCTGACGCCACCGGCGTCGGAGCCCGGGGTCATGCGCTGCTTGGACATGGCGGTGCCCGGGCGCGAGAGGCGGGAGGAGGAGCGGCGCAGGGGCGCGGCCACGAGGACCTGGGCGGGGCAGACGACGATCTCGTCGTCGCCCTTGCCGTTGTCATCGCCCTTTTTCACGACGAGCGGGAAGAGCACGATGCGCACGGGTTGGCCGGCACGCTCCTGGTCGTGGGCGTCGCTGGCCTCGGCGGTGCCGGCGGCGGTGACGGGCGCGGACTTGTCGTGCATCAGCTCCGGATTGAAGGCAACTGTCTCGACCAGCTCGCCGTTGCCGTCGTACTCGGGCTGCAGCGGCGGCAGCATCATGTACTCGGCGCGCTGGCAGCGCATCTCGACGGCTAGGTCGACGGCCTCGCGCACCACACGCCGCAGCTGTGCCTCGATCTGATCCTCCATGTGCGTTGGCGGCGGCAGGATCGTGCTCAGCGTCTGCAGCACTGCCTGCACCACCGCCTCGGTGTCCTGCTCGCGCTGCTCGCGGAAGCGCGGCTGCGCCATCAGCAGCGTCAGCGTCACCGCCCGCCACTGCCGCACCGCTGCCACGGGCCCCACGTCCAGTAGGACCTTCTCCAGCGACTTGATCTTTTGCCGCTGCTCGCGGTCCATGCCGAAGAGGTAGCGCGTGAACACAAACTCCCACACCATGTACATGGTCATCGACATGAACACGTCGCGCCGGTGCACACGGTCGCGCAGGTAGTCGTCCACGTCCGAGCCGTCGAGCACCGCGTTGTCCAGGCGGTCCACAATCTTCTCGTCGTTGATCTCCGACGTCAGCCGGCACGACCGCATGTCGGAGAACTTGCTGAACCGCAGCACCCACTGCTGCACATGGGCGCACAGCTGGTGGCAGCGCCGGTCAAAGTAGTCCACGTCGTGCAGTTTGAGCAGGTCCGCGTCGGGTGGTTTGCTCGCCAGGATCTGTGCCTGCATCTTCTGGATCTGCTCGCGCGCCGCGTGCAGCTGCGCCCGCAGCTCCGCAATTTGTGCGTCCTTGTCGGCGAGCATCTGCTGCGTCGCCTCCTGGCGACGCTCGTGCTCGTGGGTCGCCATCTCGAGGTCGCGCGTGGCCGTGGCTTGCTCTGCCTCCAGCTGCCGGAACCGCTCGTTGTGCTGCATGGCCGACGACGTGATGGCCGAGTTGAGGCCCTCGTTGACCTCGGTCAGCCGCTTGACCTCCTTCTGCAGAAAGTCCAGCGACTGCTTGAGCGCGTCGATCTCGCTGTCGCGTTCGGCCAGCGTGCCCGTCGTCGTCTGTGCCAGGTTCGCTTCCGCCTGGGCGCGGGCCGCTGCCAGCATCTGGTTCTCCGCCATCAGCTGCTCCACCCGGTTCTCCAGATCCAGCACCTGCATGCTCTGCCGTCGTCGCATGCTGTGCGGCCGCGTGGGCGACCGCGGGGAGCCGATGCGGCCTTCGCCGTAGCCATCCTGAATGAATGCTGTCAGTGTTGTGTGTGGAATGTGGACGCGTCTCGGAATGTGGAAAAAGAAAACATGGGGTAGACGCGATAAAGAATTAAAAAAAAAGAGGTAAAAAAACTCACGTATACGTCTGCCATGCCGCTCCTGTCGCGGATGCGGCCTTCATTGGCAACAGGTGTGCTGGGTTTGACGTTGCGCTCGTTGTCTGCAGTTTCGCTGCCCGAGCGGTTTTCTCGCTTTTCTCTGGTGGCGGCGGAAATGGCAGAAGACGAGGCGGTGTGCGGTGGCGGCGCAGCCGCTCCACCCACTGACAGGTCGCTTTGGCTCCGCTGGCTGAGTTGGCTGAGCGACCTCAGGTCGCCGCTCATTCGCTTGTCGATCCGTCGCAGAGGTGGGGTCGCTGAGTAAGAGCGGTTGATGTTGATGCCTGGGCTCTCAGGCCGCCGCAGGCTGAGTGGGTCCGGCGTCTTCCGCCGAGAGAGACTGGTGTTGGAGAGCGACCGCCGCGCGTGGAGCGACAGAGCTGGCGACGGCACGCGCCGTTCGGGGCCCGATAGGCTCCGCATATCTGGTGACGGCACGGACATGGTCTTGGCCGTAGTTTCCGTCTTGGAGGTAGTAGCGGTTCTCAATGCCGCCGGCACACCGGCGCTCAGCCCAGCCTCCTTGTAACTTGCCGCCTTCTTGTCGAGGCTCGACCGTGATGACCGTGCCGAATGCGCCGATTCCGGACTGGTGTCGCGGTGGTCGCGCAGGTGCACACCGCTGTCGCGCTGCTGTTGTGTTGTCTCCTTGGTGGCGCTGTGGCGGGTCTTGGACGTCACCTGCGTAAATGCAGCGTCCTCAGCAAACCCGCTGTCGCGGTTGGGCTCGGTCGTCTTCTGGGTCTTTCCGTGCTCTGCCTGACTTTCCTCGTCTTCGCTGGCCTCCTCCAGGACCGGCTCTAGGATGGTTGACGGGGACATCCGCAGGTCACCGGAGCTGAGTTCGTGCATCAACGAGTGTGTCAGCTTGGGCGTCGAAGCAGAACCAGCCACAGCACTGGCACCGACACCGGCCAGTACGGCCGAGGCCGCAGTTGTGAGGCTGGCGGGTGCCGGTGACAGCGACATGGCGTGCTGGGGTGTGTGGTATTCGTCCTTGAACGGCCGCTTCTCGGGCTCTGGTGTTTGTTCGCGTGCTCGTGGCGACGACAGAACGGGGATGTTGTCCGCCGCCCGCATCGCGCGCTTCACCCGATCCTCAGCTCGTGGCGTCGACACCGGTGGCTGCTCCACTAATCGATCCTCCATGACGACGTCTTTCTTGGGTAGAGGCGAGTGGCGTCGCTTGTCAGAGTCGCGGCGACCCAAGATGGGGCTCTCGGCGTCGTCGTCGTCCCCAGCCAGTGAACTCCGGGTAGCCGGGGCAGTAAGGTCGGTTCCGCCACGATGGCCGTTCTCGTCGAGCGAGCTAGGGCTCGGCTCCGGCACATTCTTCTCTTCCATGGCGTCCTCCATGATCGTATCCTCCTGCTTCACCTCCACCTCCTCCACCTCCTTGGTCTTCTTCACCTCCTTGGTCTCCTTGGCCTCCTCCACCTTCGCTGGTTGCTTCTCCTCAACGGCCTCGTGCTTCTCAACCATATCTTCGTATCTCTCCTCCGACTTTTCTCGCTTCTCCTTCGCCATCCCGATGATGAATCCGGGCATCTCATCTTCTTCTGCCACCACATCCTTCTCAATGCTCTCGACCACTTTTGGGTCAGAGCCTTCCCACAGCGCCGGATCATCAAAGATGTCCTCGTGCGCTGTCCGCCTGTCCATCACCTTCTTCTTGCCGCCCTTCTTCTTCTTTGGGGTCGTCTTCTTCGCCGTACTACCTCCAAACATGGCAACGGCCGCTGCCACTCCGCCCATTGCGGCTCCGGCAGCTCCGGCAACAGCAGTCGACGCAGCATCAGCCAATCCTTTGCCCTTTTCCTCCTTTCTCTCGACAAAGACATCGTCACCGTAGTCCTTCTCCACCACCACCTCCTCCTCTCGTTTATCCATCACCACATCGTGCATGAACTCGTCTTGCGCGTTCGACTGGGGGATCGTCTCGGGAACCGTCTCGGAAACCGTCTCGGCAATCGTCTCGGTACTCGTTTCGGTCATCGTCCCGACGGGAGCCTCTTCCTTCTTGGAAGCTAACTTGACCTTGTCCTTCACCTTGTTTTTCACATCCGCCTCCTTGTCTGCCGCGGTAAACGACACCTCCACTGCCGGAAAGGCAGTCTCGGCCATCGACCGCGGCTCGTCCGGGCTCCCTTCCATGGTCGGGCTGAAGCTGACAACGGGCAGCAGCTTTGGTATGTGGCCGTCTGGCACAAACATGTCGGAATCCTCGCGAGTCATCAGACCCAGGCGGCGCTCGGGCGTCGATGGCGAGGTCATGTGGGACGTCGTCGCTGCCGATGTTGCGGGCGGCCGGTCGGTGTCGTCGTCGCGCATCGTCACGTCTTCATCCACTCCCTTGGAAACAGAATCGGTAAGTTCTATGTTCTTCTTCTCATGGCTCGAGCCAGAGCCAGCAACCTCAGCCGCAGCCGTGGGCTCAGCTGCAGCTGTGGTTGCGGCCGCCGCTGCAACAACGGCTTCTTTTTCTTTTTCTGCTTCTGTTCCAAGAATGGTTGGCGAGGTCGACCGGTCCAAGTCCATGGGAGAAGACTGGGCTGGCGCCCCTTCTCTCTCTTCTTGTGCTTGCGCTTGTTCTGTGCGTTCTGAGACGGCACTTGTAGTGGGCTCGGCCGTGGCCGGTTGGGCTGTTGGGGTTTCATCTTCACCTTGCTCGCGTTTGGTCAAAGACGGCACCGCAGACGCCTCGGCAGGCTGGTCGCGGTGTTGCGTGTTGGACAGGAGGGCCATGGCTGCATCGGCCATGCTCATAAACATGCCCTTCTTCTTCTTCTTCGACTTTGACGACGTAGGCGCCCAGTCGTCCTCGACGGTAGCCTCCAAAGGCGCTGGCGACTCCGTGGAGACTTCTTTGGTTGACGGCTCTTCCGCTGTAGAAAGATCCTTTGCCGTGGTGTCGGGCGTCGGCTCATCCAGAGTCATGGGCTCCGCTGTAAGCGGGAGACCCAGAGATGGCGTGTTGTCTTCCGGGGGGTGCGTTTCGTTCTCTGGCGTCGAGCTCTCAGCGGGCAAGTCGAGATCAAGGATCTTGGAAGCCTTGCTCTTCTTGCCCTTGCCTTTCTTGCCCTTCTTGACGGGAGTCTCTGGAGGGGAGGTGACGAGCTCGACTTCCTTTGGCGGTTCTGACGGCTCTGCGACAATCTCCTTTTCTTTATCAAGGGTCTCCTCAGTGGCCACAGCCTTGTCTTCAATTGCTGCTTCGGTTGTTTCTGTAGGAGTCGCCTCGACCGGTTCGCTTTCCAAGTCTGTCCAGGAGTGCTGGCTCTTGCGCTTTTCTTTCTTTGACAGCTTGCGGGAGACGGTAGTGACAACCTCTTCGGCGGGAGGCTGCTCGGCTGCTGGCATGGAAGACGGTTCGCCGACCGTTGCAAGCTCGGGCTTGGTGGTCTCTTCGATCTCAGTCTTTGTCTGTTCGACCGTCTCGACATCCAAAGCCCGAGAAACGCTCTCTTCAACGGTGGTGTCCTCGGGCTTGGCTGCTTCGCCTTCCCAGTCAGCCAAGGCCTGCTTTGCCTTTTTCTTTGCGGCCTTCTTGTCTTTCTTGGACAGTTTCCGTGTGGGTTCTTCAACCGGTGCCTCCTCGACATGGACTTCCTTGACCTCTGCCTCTTCGATCGGGGCTTCTTTGGCTGGCGCCTCTTCGATCGGAACCGTCTTGGCCTTAGTTTCTTCCACCGGGGCTTCCTTGATTGGTGATTGCGCGACTGCGACTTCCTCGGCTGTGACTTCCTCGACAACTGGCACAGGTGGGGGCTCTTCGACTGTTGTCAATTCGACAGTTGCATTTTCAACTGTTGCTGTTGTCTCTTCGGTCTTGACAACTGCCGTTGTTTCGGTCTCATCCACAGTCTTGGTAATTGTGGTAGTCTCGGCCGTGTCCACAACCTTGGGTGCAGTTTCTTCGAGATGGGAGCTGTCCTCCGACTGAGGAGCTTCAGCTTCGGTGTCGGTCGAGGCATGCAGGGCCTTCTTCTTGGCAGCCTTCTTTTCTTTCTTGGATAGCTTTCGGGTAGGAGTGAAAACCTCGACTGGAGCTTCCTCGACTGGCATTTCCTTGACTGGAGTATCCTCGATTGAAGTATCCTTGACCGGTGCTTGAGAGAGAGGCTCTTCGGCTGTGGTCTCGGCAATTGCCTCGACCATGGGAGTGTCGGCTGTTGGAACAACTGCCGCCTCTTCGACCGGCTCAGGGGCCAGAGGCTTGGACTCGACTTCCTCATGAAGACTGGCCTCAGGCTGGAGAACCTCGACATCTGCCCAGGTGTCCTTCTTCTTCTTGGCAGCCTTTTTCTCCTTCTTGGACAGCTTCCGGGCGGGGGCGAGGTCTTCTGCTGGCACTTCCTCGGCAACAGGCTGAGATGGAGGCGCTTCAACTGCTGTCTCGAGCATGGGAGTATCTTCAGTTATAGGCGCAGTTGCCGCCACGTCAACCATTTCCACATCCAAGGCGCGGCTTGTTGTGTCCTGTTGTGGTGAGCTGTCGGGTTGGAGTGCCTCCTCGGCGTCTGCTTTGGCGTCCAAGGCCTTGTTCTTGGCGGCTTTCTTTTCTTTCTTGGACAACTTGCGCGAGACAGACACTGGGAAAACCTCTTCCACAGGGGCGACTTCGGCCTCAGGCAGTTGTGCAGGCTCTTCGACTATGGCAGTCTCTGTGATCGTGGCAGGCTCTTCGACGACAGGTCCTTCGACGGCAGGTTCTTCGACGGCAGGTTCTTCAACCGTGGGGGGCTCTTCAACAATGGCAGGCCCTTTAACAGTGACCGGCTCCGTCATTATGACGTCTTCAGCCGCTTCAGCCTTGACTGCATCCTTGGCGAGTTCAGTTTCCAATGCCTTGGGTGCAATTTCTTCTGGAAGAGAGGATCCCTCGGCCTTTGGCGCTTCTTCCTCAACGTCCGGTGAGGCGTGGGCCTTTTTCTTCGCAGCACGCTTTTCCGTTTTCGACTGCTTCCGCGAGGGCGTGACACTAAAGGCTACTTCTTCTGCTGGTTCTGTGTCGGCTTCCGGCTTGAAGACTGGCTCATCGACTGCTGTTGGCTCCGTCGTTGGCTCCGTCATTTGAATGTCCTTGGTCGCTTCGGCGGTCGAGATAGGCTCGGCAGCTTCGGCCTCCAGTGCCTTGGGTACAGCCTCTTGAATTTCAGGGGTAGCTTCGGTCGGCGCAATCACTTCGGTGGGCTCAACGATCAATGCCTCGGGAGCACTTTCCTCTTGGTGGCTGCTGTCTTTGGCCAGAGAGGCTTGAGCTTTCTTTTTGGCGGCCTTCTTCTCTTTCTTGGACAGCTTCCGCGTGATCGGCTCGGGCACGAAGACTTCCTCTGACTTCAAGGGCTCCTCAACTGTAGGCTCCTCGACGGTAGACTCGACAGTAGGCTCGACAGTAGGCTCGACAGCAGGCTCGACAGCAGGCTCGACAGTAGGCTCCTCGACAGTAGGCTGCTCGACAGTAGGCTCCTCGACAATAGGCTCCTTGACGGTAGGCATCTCAGCTGCTGGGGTTTCTTCAATGGCTTTGGTCGTTGTCGCATCTTCAGCCACCTCAGGTACATCCAGGGCCTTGGGCGCAATTTCTTCAGAAGGAATGCTTTCCTCAACCTTGGGCGATTCGTCATCGGCCAAGGCTTGATGTGCTTTCTTGGCCGCCCTTTTCTCCTTCTTTGACAGCTTCCGAGAAATAGGGGCAGGGGTGAAATCGTCTTCTGGCTTAGAAGTCGGCTCAGGGATGGGGGTGGCTGCCTCGGCTGTTGTAGTCTCTTCGGTCGGTGCTGTTTCGGCCAGCTCTTCAGAGACTTCTACCTTGGCCGGTTCTTCGGGGGTTTCAACCGTAGACACCTGCGCAACAGGTTCAGTCTCGACCAGAGCCTCGGATATGCGTTCAGGCAGGACTGTTTCATCTTGGATATCCTTCTCGGCCACTTCCTTCTGGGCTGATTCCTTCTCGGCTAATTCCTTCTCGGCCAACTCCTTCTGGGCCAACTCCTCAGCCAACGCTTTCTGCTTGGCTGCTCTCCTTTCCTTCTTTGAGAGCTTGTGGGTGGGAGTGGCGGGAACAGAGGTGTCCTCTGGCGTCGATGAAGGCTCTTCCACTGTTGTCGTCTCGGCTGTGGCTATCTCGGTAGTCGTTGTGGTCGGAGCTGGCTCTTCAACGGTCTCGACCTTGGGAAGTTCTGCAGTGCTTTCTGGCGGGATGGCTTGCTCGACGGGCTGAGCCACCGGTTCGGTAATCTCGGCGTCGACCGGTGTCTTTGGCGCGATCTCTTCGGTTGGTTCTGCCTTGGAGGTTTCTTCCAAATCGGCCAAGGCCTGCGCCTTTTTCTTGGCTTCACGCCTCTCCTTCTTGGACAGCTTTCGTGAGGGGGTAGGAGGCTCCGGCTCGTCGTGGGAAGCAGACTCGGGGATCGGCTCAGTTGTTGCTGCAACCTCCTCGACCGGTGCAGTTATTGCTGCAATCTCCTCGACCGTCTCGGTCGTTGTCACATCTTGGGTGGTTTCGGTCACTGCGGGCGCTTCAACTGCCACTTCGGGTTCCTCGAGGGCTTTCGAAACAGTCTCCTCTTGGCCGGAAGGAGCGGATGATTCTTCTTCGGCTGCCAAAGATTCCAGAGCCTTCTTTTTGGCGGCCTTTTTCTCTTTCTTGGACAGTTTCCGGGTTAGAGGCGCGGGGATGAAGGTCTCCTCGGGTTCGGGTTGGGGTTGCGGCTCGGGAACCTCAGTGGCCACCTCAGGGATTACATCAGGAATCGTCTCAGGAACCTTCTCCGGGGCCGCCTCTGGGACCACCTCTGGGACCACTTCGGGGGTCACCTCGGGAACAACCTCGGGAGCTGCTTCGGGGATCGTCTCGGCCTTTTCAATCTCTTTGGCTGTGTCGGTTGGCACCACGTCTGCAGTTGCTTCAGGTGTAGGCGTTTCGACAATGACCGGCTCTTCTACTGCCTTTGGAGCGCTCTCTTCTTGGCTGTCGGTATGGGGCGTTTCATCCTCGGTGTCAGTCCGAGCATGGTGGGCCTTCTTTTTGGCCTTCTTTTCTTTCTTGGACAGCTTTCGTGAGACAGGAGCGAAGACTTCCTCGGGTTCGGCTTGAGCCACTGATTCCGGAATCACTTCGGCGGCAGCTTCAGAAACCACTTCAGTGGTCACCTCAGGGACCACTTCAAGGTCTTTGGAGACTTCAGGAACCTCAGAGACCACCTCGGGGGCTACCTCGTGAGCTACCTCGGGGATCACCTCGGGGACCACCTCGGCAGTCTCCTCGGGAGTGGCTTCAGGAATTGTCTCAGTAGCCGTGACATCTTTAGTTGTCTCAGTTGATGGCACGTCTCCAGTCGCTTCCGGCGCTGGCACCTCAGCCACAGGAGTCTCTTCCAGGGCCTTGGGCGCGCCCTCTTCCTGGCTGTCGGTTTGGTGCGACTCTTCCAGGTCTGCCAAAGCTTGCGCCTTTTTCTTGGCTTCACGTCTCTCTTTCTTGGAGAGCTTCCGAGGGCTGGGTTCGGGAGCCGAGATTTCTTCGACGACCGGCTGCGGCAAGGGCTCTTCGATGACCGACTTGGGCAGAGGCTCTTCAACCACCGGCTGTGGCAGGGGCTCTTCGACCACTGGCTGCGGCAGAAGTTCTTCGACGGCCGGATGCGACAAGGGTTCTTCGGCTGCCGTTGTCTCGGCCACCAGAGTTTCTTTGGCTGCCTCGATCGGTTCAGTTTCCTTGGCAATCTCCGGTGTCACAACTTCCTTGTCAATCTCCGTTTCCGGGACTTTGGGGGCGGTCTCTTTTTGGTTGTCGTCGGCGGCAGTAGCTTCTTGCACGAGGTCAGGCTGGGAGTGCGCCTTTTTCTTGGCTTCGCGTCTCTCCTTCTTGGACAATTTCCGAGAAACCGGAGCAGGAGCAGAGGCCTCTTCGACTGCTGGCTGCGGCGTGGGCTCCTCTTCGATGGGCGCGGCCTTTGTCTCGATTTCGTCGGCGGCCACAGTAGTCGCCACCTCGGCAGTAGGCTCCTCAGGCGGGGTCGTGTCCTTGGGCTCAGCCTCGTCGAGAGTCTTTGCGGCACTCTCTTCGTGGCTGTCTGTCGCGGGAGATTCCTCAGAGTCGGCCAAAGACTGGGCCTTCTTCTTAGCAGCCTTCTTCTCCTTCTTTGACAGTTTCCGAGTGAGAGGTGCTGGGGCGGAGACGTCTTCGGCCTCTGACTTGGATGGAGGCTCTTCGAGGATAGCAGCCTCCTTTGGTGTGACCTCTGCGACCGTCTCAGCCGTTGGCGTGACCTCTGCGGCCGTCTCCGTCATGGGTGGAATCTCGGCGACTGTTTCGGCCAATGTCGTATCCTTGACTTCGGTGCCTTCGAGAGGCTTGGAAACACTCTCCTCCTGGCTGCTGGTGGCGGGAGACTCCTCGAGATCAGCCAAGGCTTGCATCTTCTTCTTGGCTGCCTTCTTTTCTTTCTTGGAGAGCTTGCGGGCAGGTGGCGCGACGTCAGGCGTCTTCTCTTCTTCCTTGACGATGTCGAGCGGTTCGGCCTCCTTTGCCTTGTCGAGTTCCTCGGTTGCCTCGGCCACAGGTGCAATCTCCAGGGGAGCCTCTTGTGGCTCAGTAATGACTTCTGTCACGATTGGTGCAGCCTCTTGTTCGACGGCGACTTCTGGTTCCAAGGGCGTATCCACGACACTCGGCTGCTCCGCGGCCGGTTGAACGGTTGACTCAGCTGTTGGTTCAACTGGTGGCTCAGCCATTGGTTCAACTGGTGGCTCAGCCATTGGCTCGACCGTTGGCTCAACCGTTGGCTCGACCGCGGGCTCGACGACGGGCTCGACGACGGGCTCGACGACGGGCTTGCTGGCTTCAGCTGGCGTAGCAGACTCGGGTTCCTTGTCGGCTGGCTGTGCCTGTTGGAAGAGAGCGGCGGCGGCGGCGGCAGCGCCTCCCATAAAAGCAGAAAATCGGCTGACCGGCTCGTGCGTATCGGCTTTGCTGGCGGGCTCTTCCTTTGGCTGCTCGTGAGTAGCCTCCTTGATGTCGTCCTTGTTGTCCTCAGCAGGCACTGTAGCAGTCTCAGTCGGTGCCTCGACAGTCGGCTCCAGCGCAGCCTCCTCAAGAGACGTTTCTTTGACAGGCTCCGTCTCGTGAGCAGTGCTGACATCATGGGTGATCTCAGGAATAATGTCAGCCTGGACAGGCTCCTCGATAGACTGTGCGACTTCTTTTGCGGCCTCGGGCACGGGGGCAGCATCGTGATCAGACGGAACTGATGGGAGCTCGGCCGCAGCAACCACGGGCGCTGGCTCCTCCACAACCTTTGTCTCTTCGACCGGCTTGGATGGTTCTGGGACGACCTCTTCTTTGGTGTTCCACAAAAAGGGGAAACGGCTTTTCTTCTTCTTCAGTTGTTTGGCTGGCGCTGGCTGTGGCGCGAGGGAGTCTGCCGGTTCTTTCTTCTCGGGCTCAACGGACGGCTCTTGTTGCACTTCAGTTTCGGTAGAGGTCACTGTAGGAAGGACAATCTCTTCGGCAGGAGTGATTGTGGACGCGTCTTTGGGAGCAGCCGTATCCAGAGCAGTTTCCTCGGCGGCCACAATTGCCGGTAGAGTAGTCTCCTCGGCAAGCAGAGTCGCAGGCAGCGTCGTATCTTTGACAAGTTCGACAGGTTCGACAGGCTCGACGACAGGCTCGACGACAGGCTCGACGACAGGCTCAGCGAGCGGCTCCTTGATGGTGGCCGTCTCAGGTTCGACAACGGGCTCAACAGGCTTGACAGGCTCAACGGGCTCGACCGGCTCGACGACAGAGCCCCTCTTCTTCTTCTTGCTCTTCTTGAGAGAGGGGGCCGCGATGATTTGGTCCTCGGGTGCGGCTGTGGCCGCAATCTCCTCAGTGACGTCGGCCGCCGGCTGTTCCTCTGTCTGCCCGACGGTGGTGTCGTGGCTGGCCAGAAGAGACGGCAGCGCGGCCAGCTCGGCCTCGCGTTCGAGCTCGAGCAGCTCATCACGTGACGGCATCTCCAGCTCCGGCGTGAAGCTGACCGACTTGCGGCCCTTTTTGCCTTTGCCCTTTTTGGAGGGAGATAAGGAAACGTCGTCGGCCGGGGTCGTGGCAGGCTCTGAAATGGAAGGCTCTGGGGTGGCAGGCTCCGGGATGGCGGGGACGTCGGCGACGGTAATGTCCTTGGCGACCTCTGCTGGCCCTTCCGAGGCGGTGGTCGCTTCGTCTGGGACGGTCTGCTGCTGCTGCTTCTTGCCCTTCTTCTTCTTGCCCTTCTTGAGGCTGATCGAATAGGATGGCTCGGCCGGCTCCTGGCGCTCCTGGAGCTCCTCGATAGGCTTGGGCACTGCAGTGTCGTCCGCTGCCGGGACAAGGTCAGTCTCTGTAGACGTGGCTTCGTCGGGCACAATTTCCTTGGCGACGTCGCCGAGGTCGGACCTGGGAGTAACGTCGGGGACGACTTGGGGAACGTCGACGCTGAGGACAGTCTCCTCAGGCACGACCTCGGGGATCTCGGGGATGGTCTCCTTGAGGAGATCGTTGTGGGCGGCATCGGACACGGTGGTCAGCGAGGGGCTGGCTGCGATTGGGGTGGTCTCGGTCGTTTCAGAGGCGGCAGTGGAGATGGTCTCGCTCTTGAGCGACGACGACGCCGCAGCCACGGCCGATGCAGCGATGGGAAGCTCCACAGCGGCGGTGGCGGTCAGATCAGGGACGTTTCCCTCTGCGACGTCTCGTACTTCGGGGATGGTCTCCAGGGGGGCATCGGTCCCAGCGGCAGTCGTTTCTTTGGCGGCAATGGCTTCGAGAGCCGGCTCCTCGACGGGAGTGCTCATGCCCGATTCTGCCGGAGAGTCGGACGGGGAGTCGGACAGGGAAGCAGCACGGCCCTTCTTCTTCTTCTTTTTCTTGTCCTTGCCCTTCTTGGCGCTGACCGGGGCCCATATGTCGTCGACAGGGGTCTCTGGCTCGGCCTTTTCGATGGCGACGTCGTGGGTGATTGGCTCTGGAACCGTCGCGAGGTCGCGCGATGCTGTGTCCACGGCAGGCACATCTTCCAGTGGCTGCGGGCGCTCGATGGTGTCTTTGTCGGTGTGGTCGGTGTGGTCGGTGGTTTCGGCGGTGTGTTCGGCGGTGTGTTCGGTGGTGTGTTGAATGGTGTGGTCGGTGCTGTATTTGGTGGTGTGTTCCGTGACGGTGTCAACGGTGTCGACCGTCTGTACGGTCTCGGCCTCGGCCTCGACCTTTTCGTGCTCGATTTGCACAGTCTCGGCGACGGGCGTCTCGGCGACGGGCTTCTCGGCGACGGACTCGACCGGTGTCTCAATCGCTTTGGCAATCGTGTCGACCGGCGCCGGCTCCACTGTTGGCTCAGCGGATCCAGCGGGTCCGGCCACGGTCTCCGCCTCGGCCGCCGCTTTCAGCGCGTCCCAGCCCCAGACGGCCGCCTTGGTCTTGCTCTTCTTACCCTTCTTACCTTTTTTGGTCACGGAAGGCGGCTCGTCGTCGGCTGGAATGGCGACGTCGGTCTCGGGAGTGGGCTCGGCAGTAAGAGCGGGTCCTGCAGGTGCATCTCCTGCGGGGGCTGCAGATGCTGTTCCTGCAGTGGCCGCTCCTGCAGTGGCTGCTCCCGCAGTGTCATCTGCTGCAAGGCTGTCGCGAGCTTCGCGGCCCGCCTCTGCTGGGCCTGCCTTGTCCAGGCGGGCGGGCTCTTGAGGCTGTGCGGGCGAAAAGGCCGAGGAGACGGCGGCGGCGGCGCCAGCAGAGGCCGCCGTGGCAGCCGAGGCGGCCGCAGCGATGGCAGCAGCGAGGCGCTGCTGCTGCTTCCTGGCTTTGCGACCCTTGGCGGCCGTGAGATGGGGAGCGCCGCTGACGACGTCCATGGCGTCGGTGTTGTACGCGCTGTCGGTGGTGGTGGTATCGGTCTCGTCGACGACGTCGACGACGTCGGCTGTGTCGCTGCTGCGACGGATGATCGCTTCTTGTCGGCTGCGCTCAGTCTCAGTCCGCGCGGTCTCGGCTTCGCTTTCTGGGATATCCACGCTTGCCTCGGTCGGCAGGTCAGTGTCGGCAGCATGGCGAGCAGCCTCTAGCGACGCGACGGCAGAACTGGCGGTGTCAACGGTGTGAGAAGCAGGCACGACCAGCGTCGGCGGCTGGTCTGCCCAGTCTATAAGCTCCCCCTGGTCTTTGGGCTCGTCGGGCACCCAATCAGGGCCTACCGCGGTGTGCGTTGTGGCGTCCAGTGATTTGTCGCCCGACTTGGCGGTCACTGATTCACCCGCTGGAGGCTCCACCGACGCCGCGGTCGACGCAACGTCAGCTGTGCTGACTGCTGGTGCCTTGCTGTCTGGGGACAGCGGCGACTCAGCAGCCCCGGCGGGTTCGGTAGGCTGAAAAAAATCCATCACCTTGGACCCCTTCTTCTTTTTCTTGTTCTTGCCTCGGCCCGACTTGGTGGGCGTCCAAGCCCAGGCTGGCTCTGCCTCGGCTTCAGGCTCAGGCTCAGGCCCAGGCTCAGACTTGGGCTCAGCTGCTGGCTGTTCGATCGCCACGACGGGCTCAATAGTCTCGCTCGTCTTGCTGGCATCGTGGACCTCGGCGGCCTTGTCAAAGATGGACCCCTTTTTGCCCTTCTTTTTCTTGTCTTTCTTCGCAGGGTTGTAAAAGGGCGATGGCTCACGATCGGGGATAGTCTCAGCGGGGGTCGTCTCAGCCACGGTCTCGGCCACTGGCACCTCCTGCTCGAGAGCAAGCACAGGAACGACGGCCTCGGGCTCGGCCACAAAGGCCTTGTCGGTGAGATGAGCGGCGGTCTCCTCGGCCGGCTCGACGCTGTCGTGTGCCTCGTCCTTTGTGACGAGTGGCGGAGGAGGCACGTAGGGGACGATCTGCTCGTTGCGCTCGTCCAAGAAGCGATCGAGGTCAGCGCCGCTGGACAGTTCAGTCGTTTTGGCTGTCTCGGCTGTCTCGGCTGTCTCCTCAGTCTTGGTGTCGACCTTGGTATCGACCTTCTTGTCGACCTGGGCCTCGACTTGGGCCTCCGCTTTTGTCTCAGCCTCTGACTTGCCGCGGTAAAATGTAGAAAAGGCGGCGACCAGGCTGGCCGCAAAGCCGGTAGCGGCAGCGGGAGCAGCTGAGCTCGCGGCAACGTTCTTGTCTGTCTCGGCCGTCTCGGCCGTCTCGGCCGTCTCAGTCTTGCTCGTCTCAACCGTCTTGTCTGCCTCAACCTTCTCAACCGTCTCCGTCTCCAGCTTCTTCCGGCTGCTCTCCCTAGTAATAGGCGACGAGCCAGACGGAATGGCCGCGTCCTCAGAGCTGGCACGCTTCGTGGTCTGCTGGGCAGCTTCCCGGCGGGAGATGATGGGGTAGGCGGTGGCGGCGCGGCGGCCGACGCGGCGGCTGTCGGCCTCGATGGCCTGGGCAGCGGCCGTGTCGTTGGAGGCCATGGCGGCCGAGTAGGAGTCGAGCTGCATGGCCAGGGCGTTGGGGCTCGGCAGGCTGTGGCGGTGGGCGTTGCTCGAGAGGGCGGCACGGGCCAGGGCCTCGCGCAGAGGCGAGAGCTCGCCGGTGCCGGCGCCCACGGCGAAGCTGGCGCCAAAGGGGCGGCGCAGGGGGCTGGCGATGGTGGGCGCGGCAGAGGGTCCGGACACGGTGTTTGCCGTGGAGCTGCTGGACGGCAGCAGTGGCGGCGGTGCGTAGGGCCCGCTGCTGATGACAGGGCTGCTCGACCGCGGGCTGATGGTGTTGTCGTCGGCCGAGTCGGCCAGCTGGCTGGGCGAGCGCGCGTGTCGCAGCAGCATCAGCGGCTTGAGGTCGCGGCTGCTGTCCCACGACTGCGGGCGCGACGAGCGCCGGGGCCGCGGCGGCAGCGAGTTGAAAAACTCGGCGGCCTCGGCAGCGCGAGCCCGGGCCCGGGACATGTCGTGGGGGGGGGCGCCGGCACCGCTGTCGCTGGCTGTGTCGCTGGGGGGGGGGACAACAGCGGCGCCCGTGGAAGCGCCCTCGGCACTATCCAGGGCCACCGTCGGCGGCGACTGCAGCGGCGACGGCTTGTTGAACGCCGAGGGCGTGATGCCCGGGGCGGGCGACGACGAGGGCGAGCCGCGTTGCAGAAAAAAGTGAATGGGCACGGCCGTGGGGCTGTTGGCAGCCGAGGCCTTGAAGACGGGGGTCTCGGAGCGGCGGCGGGCCACGGTGTCGCGCAGGATCTGCTCGCGCTCGCGCTCGGGCGGCGTCTCGGGGCGGCTGTCCGGCAGGTCGGGGAAGGGCTCGTCGTCGGAGAGCAGGTCGGAGGCCGGCGAGCCGGGCTCGCTGGGCGGCAGGGGGAGGTAGTCGCCGTAGTGGGGGTCGATGGCCGGGCGGGCGGGCCGGGCGACGACCTCGGGGTCGATAATGGAGTCGGAGGGCGCGCGGTGGTGGGTGTCTGTTGTGTCTTTTGTGTTGTCCATCGCCTCGTGTTCCGTCTGGGTCAGTGTCTCCTTCTCCGCAGGAGCGGCGGCGGCATTGGCGGACAGCACGGCCACAGCGGCCGCAGCGCCCGCGAGGCCGACACCCTCGCCAAGGGTGTCGGCATCAGCTAAAAAAGACGACTCCTTTGTCTTCTTGCTCTTGCCCTTGCCCTTATCCTTGTCTTTTTCCTTGTCCCGGTCGCGCTTGCGGTCCGGCGCATCGGCGTCGCGGCTGTAGCTGTCGTACGTCGAGCCAAACAGCGACACGGACGACCGGCTGACGTCGGGCTTGGTGCGCTCCGACTGGTAGAACTCGGAGCGCGTCACGCCGGCCGAGCGGGTCGACTTGCTGGAGACGACCGAGGCCGCGTCGTCGTGGCGGCTCGACCGGGAGACGGCCGAGGCTGTCTCGCTGTGGCGGGTCGACTTGGGGGACATGGACGAGGAGGACTCGCCGTGGTGGTGGCTGGATCGGGAGACGACAGAAGAGGACTCGCCGTGGTGGCTGGACCGCGAGACCACCGAGGCGGACTCGTCGTGGCGGCCGGACTTGGAGACGACAGAGGAGGACGCCTCGACCAGCTGCCGCTCCTTGTCCTCCTTGTCCCTTCTCCTCTCCTCCCTCCTCTCCTCCCGCCTCTCCTCCTTCTCCCGCTTCCTCTCCTCCTTTTCTCTCTTCTTGTCCTCCTTGTCCTGCTTGTCCTGCTTGTCCTGCTCCCGCTTGGCGTCTGCCTCGCGCTCCTGTTTCAGGCGCAGGTCCTCGATGCGCTGCGCCTCGGCGCGCTGCAGCTCGCGGCGCTCCTTGTCGAGACGCAGCGTCTCGATGCGCTGGGCTTCGGCGCGTTCGCGGTCGCGGCGCTCCTGGCGCTCCACGGCGGCGCGCTCGCGCTCGAGACGCTCCTTTTCGAGGCGCTCGCGCTCCAGCCGTTCGGTCTCGAGCCACTCGCGCTCGACCTTTTCTTTCTCGAGGCGGTCGAGGCGTTCTTTCTCGAGGCGCTCGGCTTCGAGACGGGCGAGACGCTCCGTTTCCAGACGCTCAGCTTCGAGGCGGTCAAGTCGCTCCTTCTCGAGACGGTCGAGTCGCTCCTTCTCAATGCGGTCAACGCGCTCCTGCTCGATGCGGGCCAGGCGCTCCTTCTCGATGCGGTCGACGTGCTCCTGGGCCTCCCGGTCGAGACGCTCCTTTTCCTGGCGCTCTTTGCGCTTCCGCTGGCGTTCGCTCTTGGAGAGGGTGCTCCCGTCGTCGGCGGCAGAGGCGGCCGTGACCGTGCTCGCCGCCGCCACTGCCATGGCCGACGACTCGGCCTCGTCGGCGTCGCGCAGGCGGCGCTTGGACTTTTTGCCCCCCGAGCGCGCGACGATGGCGGCGTCGCCGAGCGCCGTCTCGGACAGGATGCCGGCCGAGTCGTCCGAGTCGTTGGACCCCGGCGGCGACGTGCGCTGCCAGTAGGACGGGTCGTTCATGACGAGGTCTGTGTTGAAGCCGACGGAGCCGACGCCGGCCGACATGACGGCGGCAAACTGCAGGTCGTCGCCGTAGGCGGCCTTGCCTTTGCCCTTGTCGACAGCCTTGCCCTTGTCCACGGCCTTGCCCTTGTCGGCGACCGTGTCCACAGCCTGGCTGTCGCGGCGCGCGCCCGGGCTGGCAGGCTTCTTGCCGGGGATCGGGCGGGTGCCTGCGTCGTCTTCGTCGTCTTCGGGAAAACTGCCAATGGCCGTAGGCAGAGCCGTGGGCGAGTAGGGTCGCTCGACGGGGCTCTCGATGCGCCGGGTGTCGGAGACGGCGTCGTAGTAGATGGACTCGGTGCCGGCCTCGGACATTTTGGGCTCCACCTTGACGAGCTGGTTCTTGGGCTCGGCCTCCTTGGCCTTGTGCTCCTTCTGCTCCTTGTGCTCCTTCGTTTCGGCGTCCTTGCCCTTGTGCTCCTTGTGATCTTTGTGCTCTTTGGAATCCTTGGAATCCTTGGAGACGGCACTCTTGGCGGCGGCACCAGTCACGGCGACGGCGTCGAGGATGGCGGCCCAGCCGCTCTTGCGGCCGGACTTGGCCTTCTTCTTGGACTTGGACTTGGTCGACGTGGTGGATACCTCGGACTGGGTGGGGGTCTGGACGAGGTCGCCCTTGGGTCCGAGGATGACCGACGGAAGGTCGCTCTTGGTCTCGCTCTTGGCCACGTCGCCCTTGGCCGGCACGACCTTTTCGGCCGTCGCGCTGACGTCGGTGGGTTCAGTAGATGCCCGGGCGAGCTGCTTCTGCTGCTTCTCCGGAGCGGGCGACGGCACGGGCGTGGGCATGACGAGGTTGAGCACGGGCCGGTCCCGCTCGCACGACGGGTCGCGCGACTTGAAGACGGGCATGGTCATGGAGCGGCGGCGGCGGCCTGATCCCGGAGGCATGGCGTAGGCGTAGGCGTCGGGGCCGATCCAGCGGCGGAGCTCGCTCGGGTAGATGCGGTTGTCGATGTGGACGTCGGCGTCGGGTCCGTCGTAGCGGCTCTTGCTGGGGGCGCGGTCCATCTCGGGCGGCGTGACGATGCGGATGATGGGCGTGTGGTTGCCGTCGTCGTCGTGGCCGTACTTTTCCACCACGGACTCGTCGGGCGACGTGCTGCGCGAGCGGATCTGCTCCTCGGCGATGCGCCGGGCAATGGCCGTCTGCCGGTAGTAGCGGTTGGCGTCTTCGCGGATGTCGCGCTCTGTGCGGCCGTCGCTGTCGCGCGGCGCGTCGGGGTCGCGCGGGCCGGGGCTGCGGCCACGGGGCGGCTCCTCCGACGCCGCACGCTCCTCCTTGCGGAGGGCCGAGTCGGCCGCGGCCATGGCGGCGTGGTCGATGGGCGCCGTTGAGTGCGACAGGGAGACCTCGGCGTCCTTGGCAGTCTCCGCCTCGGTGCGGCGGCCGCGGAACTCGTACGAGCCGGACGGGCCGGCGACGGGGCTGCCGGCGTCCGACGGCTCGTCCATGGCCCAGGACGGCCCGTCGTCGATGGTGACGACGTTGGGGGTCAGCGGCCGCGTTGGCGTTGTCGAGTACTGGGGCGTGGCGAAGGCGTCGTCGGACACCAGGTACTGGAACGGGTCCACGTTGGCCGGCTTGTCGTCGAGCAGGAGGGGGGTAGCAGCGGCGGCGGCAGCTGCGGTGACGGCAGTGACGGCTGCCACTTCTTTGCCCTTTTCGCGGCGCCGCGCGTCTTGCGTTTCCTGCCAGCTCGCCTTCTCAGCGGCCTCGCTCTCGGCACGCTGCTGCTGCTCCTCGCGCCGGCGCTCGTCCTCTTGCACGAGCACGACGTCGGACGTCTTCTTGCGGCTCGACCGCTTCTCGGACACCGACGTGGACGTGGACACGCGCTCTTCGGTGCGGCGGGAGACCGTCGACGCCGCCTCGGAGCGTCGCGAGACGTCCTCGTGGGCGACGCGGTCGTCGCGGTCTTCGCGTTCGCGGCGGTCTCGGCGTTCTTTGCGTTCTTTGCGGTCCTCCTTGTATGCTTCGTACTCGTCGTACTTGTCGGCCCGTTTCTCCTTCTTTTCCTTCTTGTCTTTTACCACGGCTGCCACGGCGGCCGCACCGACAGCTCCGACGACAGCAGCACCGGCCAGCTTCTCGGATTCACGTCGTTTGCGTTCACGTTCGCGGTCGCGTTCTCGTTCTCTCTCGCGTTCGCGCTCCAGTTCGCGCTCACGTTCGAGTTCACGGCGTTCCCGCTCACGGTCTCGCTCCCGTTCACGTTCGCGATCACGTTCACGTTCGCGATCTCGTTCACGTTCCCGTTCACGCTCCCGCTCGGCCGATGACAGAACGGCAGCGTCGCTAAAGACACGCTGGTTCACCGGCATGATGGGCTTGGGCGACTGGATCTCGACGGCCTCGACGCGGCTCCGGCTGGCGCTGGCGCTGGCACTGGCGTGGACGTTGCTCGTCAGCGTGGTGCTGCTCATATTGCTCGTACTGATGAGCGGCACGGGCACCGAGCTGACGCGGTCGCGTCCATGTCCGTGCTCGTGTCCGTCGCGCAGCGGCCGCGTGAGCCCGACGATCTCGGGGGGCCGGCCGTGGCCCTGGTCCGAGTAGCTGCTGCGGCGTTCCTGCCGGCGCTGCTCGCGTCGCTCGAGGATGCGCTGCTCCCACTTTTGGCGCTGCACCGAGTCGGACTGGCTGGGCGGCCGCTGCTCGTCCTCGGCGAAGCCGCACGGCGCCGAGATGTAGCCGTTGAGCGAGTTCTGGGGGCCAAACAGCCGCGGGTCGACCACGGTGCTCTTGCCGCTGCTAAAGGGCCGCGACGACAAGGATGACGTCGCCGCTGCGACGGCTGTGGCTGCTGTGGCTGCCGTGACAATGGTGGCGGCTGTCGTCGTGCCTGCTCCTGCTGCCTCGGCCGCCGCCGTCGACGAAGACACCTCGTGGCGGTGGTGCGACTCGCGCCGTCGCCGGTGGCTGACCGTGGCCGCCGTGCTCAGAGGCAGATACAGGCCTGACCCGTAGGCCAGGCTCGAGTCGTCGTCGCTGCTGCTGCGGCGTCGTCCACCGTCACTGCTGCTGCCGCCGCTGCTGCTGCCGCTCAGCGAGTCGCCCTCGTCCTCCGACGCCGACTCCCACTCCGAGTCGTCTGTCGACTCGTCGTCGCCGTAGCGGTCGCTGCTGCGGCGCAGCTTGGACGCCGCCAGCCCGCGCACGCGCTCGTACTCGTCCAGGCTGCTCTGCGGGCCGTCCTGCCGCTGGTGGCGGCTGCGGCGCATGCGGTCGACGGCGGCCACACCCGCCGCCACGCCCGCCGCACCCGCCACCAGCTGCGACGGCGGCCGCCGGCCCACGCGGGCCAGGTCCTGCCGGTTCTCCTGGCGGGCCATCTCTCGGAGCTCGCGGCCGATGCGCAGGATCTCGTCCTCGTCCGTCCGGGTGTCGCGGCGGTCGTCGCGGCGGTTCGTCGTCGTTGTCGTCGTCATGTATGTGTTTGTGGTGGTGTTATTGTAGGTGTCGTAGCCCTGGCTGCCATCGTAGCGACCACTGCCGCCATCGTGGCGGCCGCCGAGCTCGACACGCGACCGCGAAATGTAGCCCCGGCCGTAGGCCAGCCCGTCCTCGACCGACGACGAGCTGGTGTTGCCAAAGCGCAGGAACCGCGCCTTCTTCTTCTTGTGCGTGCGGTGGGCGCGTGCCCGGCGGTCGCCGCTCTTGAAAAACGACAGGATCCCCGTCGTCGACTTGGGTGCCGAGATGTTTAGCAGCGACTCGGACGTCGACGAGTCTCCCGCCGACCGCAGCGACGACCCTGACGACGACGAACCCGAGCCCACACGCCGGGGCCGCGTCGTCGTCGTTGGTGTCGTCGGCGGGCTGCGGCGGCTGTAGACGGGGTTGGCCGGCGGCCGCTGGCTGGACACGAAGCCGCGGTCGCTCGCGTAGGCGCGCTCGTTTGGCAGAAAAACGCGGTCGACTGCCGTGTACGCGCGGTCGCTGTACGGCCCGTCGTCAGGGCCGCTTCGCAGCGAACGCGTCGTCGTGTCATCGTCGGGTGGAAATCGGGGTGAAGGATTGTAGCTGTTGTAATTGTTGTTATTGTTGTTGTTGATGTCGCTGTAGCTGCTGGCGCGGTAGTATCCGCTGTTGCTGCCCAAGTTGCCGCCGCGGCTACGATCGTCGTGGGCTACGGCCCGGGCTGTCGCCGCTCCCGATGCCGCCGCCATCGCTGCCGCCGCCGCCGCCTCGTCGGACCGACGACGCTCCTTGCGCCGCCGGTCGCGCCGCGCGCTCTCGGGGCTCCGCCGGCGGGAGTCTCGAATCATGACGACAGCGGCTACTGGCGCTGCTGGCACGCTGCCGTCATGTGCGGACGTGATCGATAATGTGTGGTATGCCTGTTAGGGTTGTCGTACTCGAGATCTATCGTGATGTCGTCTGTCAAGCCGAGTCTCGATGCAATGTTGAGGCCTTGTCAAAATCTCTGTAGTCGTGATCTCAAAAAAAAAAAACAGGCTTTGTGAATTTTGGGTCACAAAACAAAACAAAAACAAACTACCCTGCCCAGACACAGAACCCAGGCTGCCCGGGGTCGTAGAGATACCCACTTTCGTGGGCGAGCAGAGAATGGCGGTGGCTGGGGAGCACGGAAAACCAGAGAGGACCCAGAGTTTCGAGTTTCGCTGACCGGGGGGGGCAAAAAGTTAGCTTCCACACCATCTGGTGCCAGAGCGCAGCTGAATGGTCGCAATCGGGCAACACCCATGCATGCACGTCTCCACTCTCACCTCTGCCTGCAGCCACACAGCGTCCGCCGGACAGCTCAGCAAATCACATGGCCTTCCACGTGTGGTCCCAGGTGTGCGTTGCGCCGGCGAAGGCGCGAGGCGAAGGAGCGACACGGCACAAGACGGGACTCAGCCATCAGCCAGCTTTGGGGCGGATGATTATTTTCTAGGGGACTTGGCTGCCTGGGAGATTACGAGCGGAGCCCGCTGAGGGTCCTCAGGGTCCTAAATTGTGCGAGCACAAACACCTCCGGTCAAGAAAACACAGGGCGGAGACTGCGGCTCTGTCGGCGAATGAGATTGTCACGTAAGTTTTCAGGCTTCTCTGCATTTCGCATTCTTTTTTTTTTCGTCCCGCCGCGTCCAGCGCGCTCCGAGCAACGTCTCCTTCGACGTGGCTCACCTCCTGTGCTGCCGTCCTGTTTTTGGGGGGTTTTTTTCCAGACGCGTTGTTCACTGTTAGCCTACGTTTTAGTCTGCGCTAGCAGTGCGCGTCGTTTCGCCTCGGGCGGTCTCTTCGGTGAGACAGAGCCAGCGGGCGGGAGAGGCCGCCAAGGCAACGCTCGTAATAATGAGTGCACCCATCCATTCGTGTTGGCCGCCCTGTGGCCCCACAGGGATCTGGCTCGTATTTGTCGTCGCACTTTCGGCAGTCCTACGAGTCACGGGGCCAGGGCGATAACCTTGATTGCTACTGTACGCTGCAAAAGCACGGCTGTGTTTGGCTCTCAACATGTACTCTCGTACGAGTACGAGTCCAAAAATCATATATGTAGTTATCGACAGAACGAAATAATTTGCTCAGAATGTGCAATCACGTGGCCTGTGTAGCAGCCAGCCAGCCAGCCTCCGCAGGAAGGGGCGTTACAGTCACAAGCCTGTAACTGTAATTCAACAAGCTAATTCAGCGTCTTACATGCCCTGCAATTAACAAGCTATAGCGTGTATTCCGTCCTGCAAAGTCACTAACTCCCGTAAATTCAACATGTACTGCTGGCCGGAACCCAACGCGCCCACCCTCGCGTGTCGATTGGATGTTTCCTCTCCACTTTGGAGAGGGCAGATCGGTCGCACTTTGGCCCTAGAGAGCTGTGGTGGCTACCTAACAAATTCTTTTCCTGCCAGCTCTGCCTGGCCTTCTAAAAGCTTATTTCTCAGCTACATTGTAGCTTGTCGCGACCCCGTCCCATTAGTACGTAGACGGTACCTTCCCTGGACTTGTTTGCTCGTTTCCATCCTTCAACACGTCAATCGCTCCCCCTTTTTTCGCAGACTTTCTCCTTCTCGTATTCAGAGTTGTTGCTTCAGCGTCTTCCGAGGCTGCAATCCCCAGTTTCTCTTGCCCTTGATCATCACGAACGCGGAGTTTGTCTCCATATCCCAGGTCGGAGCTGGCCTCTTTTATCATCTGCGTCTGCCAGTTTCTTCCGTTTCTCGTACACGATCTGGTAGCTTTCTATTCGTCTAGATTTGACAGACCCAATTCTGAGATCGATAACAGTCTTCATGACATGAAATCCATGGACATCATCGGGATGTCTAATTGTCATCTACAGCTCGAGGTTCTCTTTCAGGTCGCGTTCAAAGAAGGTCATATTGTGCCCGTTCTAAAAAAAGGAGGAATAAAAGAGGTGAGATGAGTGTAAAACGCGAAGCTGTGAGAGGAACGCCTACTTCGGGGTTGATGGAGAAGCCGTATCTGTCGAGCTTTTGGTTCAGATCGGTTCGCAGGAGAATGTGTTCTGCAACGCGTTGATCCCACTTGAGGCCAGTCAATGGTAAGCCAGCGGCTGTAGTCGTTCTGTATCCACTGCTGTTCGTAGGCAAGCGGGAAGATGTGCGCGGCTTCGAATCCTGTCCAGGAATACGGCGCATTCGGATTCTCCGTTTTCGAGATGACGCAGCCACTACCGTGTGCCTGTACTGCTTCCTTGAACGGCTTCTCTCGTGTATCCGTCGCAACGGAGGGTGCCCGGACGTACACGATCTCGTTGTTGACCTTGGCGGGGTGTTTAGTGATAGATGTCTTGATACATATCCGGTACGGAAACAAACCTGTCATCTCGCACGACCTCGTCTCCGCGCTCGTTTGAAGTGCTGTAGTCGTTTAATACGACCAAGGGAATGTCGATCATGGTAAAAGAAGCGGTGACGTGCCCATTTAAAACGGCCGCTAAAGCAAGTCCTGGAATGCACACTGGTTAATTGACGGGAACAGCCGTTCGATTGATGCAGGCAATTAATGCGCGAGTTATACCTTTGGAATGCGACTTTTACTTGTAATTTGAGACGTAAATTTCTTCTGCTCGTCAGTCCTATCCTCAGCTTTTCTTCACATATCGTCAGAATTAGGTCCCGCAGGTGAATGCCATCTGAATTGGTGTTGTATGGCTCAGTCTACATTATGTCGAGATTGAGCGGCACCAGCTTGGATCTCTTGTGGCGACTGCCTACGTTCCGATCAGCCTGGATGGAAAGCAACTGGAACTGTTCCCCTTGTCCTTGATCTCGAGGAAACGCATCTGCCGATGATCGCTGGAGGTGAGGTCGGGACGATCGAGAAGGCTCGTTTCTGTCCCACACCTTCCAGCTCGACGTCCTGGACAGGATCTGGAGGTAGAGACACACAGCGGCAGACGAGGAATACTTCATAAGTACGTGGGGATTCTTCTCCTGTGGAACGCTGACTTCGGCATCGTAGGTTTAACGACTGGGAGTGATGCAACCCGCTTCAAATGAGGCAGCCTTCGCCGTGCACAATGTGATAAGGACTCAAACGAGAAGAAGCTTAATTTGTTCATGGGTCTCAAACAGCAAGCACCCGACTAGGAACTTGATAACCAAAAGAAAAAGGCGAGAGAGCGAGAAAGAAGAGCGGGAGTCATAGAAGACAAGAACACTTCAAGTGGATCAAGTTACATAGCTTCCAGATGCCTCAGCAGGATTCCTCAGTGCTGACCTCAACAATCTATGTCACTCCGATCAAGAGTTTGCGCCACCAGACCGACGTTTTTACGCTGCTGGATTCATTCCTTTGTGCCCAAGGCATCATCAGGTCACATTTCAACCGTATAGCTTTCGGTGGCTCTTCCAGAAACCTTGTGCTTGACCACTGGAGGGTGCCTTCAACCATCTCGCATCCTGGTATTGCTAAGAAGCATATTGTGACGAGAGTACTTCACTTGGTGGAGCTTCCTGGTAAGAAAGTGTGTCTTATTATAGATGGCCGGCACAGTCAGACAAAAAAGAGGGCAGCGGCACCACTGTGAAGCTGACTGTTATCTATTTCTCACCCATGGAATACTGCCAATTATCTGCACCACCAAATGCGCAGTGTTACTGATATGCAATTCACACGGGGACAAATCCTTCGACCGTCAAATGTGTACAAATGATGATGTGGTTCTCTTTAATTGGGAGGATGGGTTCTAGGGAAGCCATGGCTCTTCCTTCGATTCCTTTCAATGCAGATACTGTCTGATACAAACTCGCGGCTTCATATTGCCAGTATCCCATTTCCACGCCCAGAAATTGCTATTTGATCATGATTCATCACGTACGCTCACGCGTGCGCTCACGTAAACAAACACGCCCAGCAAACATCCAAAGGCGCCGTCACAAGTTCAGAAGACTTCTGTCCGGCAAGATGACGGCCAAAGTGCCGGTCAAGACAGCTTCGATAACCTCGATTTGCAAGACCCTTTCGGCCTTCTTTTTGTTTGCTGTGTCCACCTTGGCGTGAGAGACTCCAGGAGTCGACCTACACGCCCATGGCTGCTGGATCTGTTGCTTTCTGTAATTTTTCTGCTTGGGCATCTCCATTAAAGCACTGTATGCGTCGATTTTCCTGCTCCCGCTTCAAGCCTCTAATCATCCGAAGCTACACTGCCGCATCCATCGATATTGATGTTGCGTTTCTGGACGAACCTTGCCGACGGACCCTGCCATCCACGGCCATATGGAAATGCACCGATCGTCCCCCCGCACAATTCAGCTCTGCCATACAACAACCAGGCTATGTTGCAATTCTCCATGTACTATGCTGCCATGCCATGACCTTTTCTCTATAGTCCTTTCTGTTTTCATTTCCACTGTCGTTTAATACACCTTGTCAGATGATTTGTTGCTGGCGTCATTTGAAGTTGAAATTGTTGTATGCTCGCCAGCCAAGTTCGGCCTCGCTTTGGCCCTTGCGGCATTCTCAAAAACGTCACAGCGCATGCATTTCGATCCTGGAGAGTCGCAAACGCCTGATACAAGCCCAACCGGCTCAACGATCTGCGTCATCCGGAACGTATTTAGATACGATAAGATAAACGGACAAAAGAAAAAAGCGTTAAAGCGTGATAGGCGAATTCGCCAACGGCCGTGTGCAGTCACGAATTCTTAGCGCGGAAAACGAGCTCAATGGACGACACGACTGGCTCTTGGGACCAGATCACACCATTTCCAAGGCTGAATTCTCTGGAGAAACCCGCGCCAAAGCGCCCACGATCTTCAGCCAATGCTATGTACCCGGGATAGGGCCAAAGGGGTATGGCTACAAGGGGCCGACGAGTGATGGCGCAATTATGCCGTGCAGGATGCCGAACGACTAACAGGTCCTCTGAGCCGAACATGACGGCTCAGAGCTGTGCAAAGTACCGAAAGGGTACTATAAATGGCCAGCAACCCGGACGTGTTTGGGAGCTCGAATTCCATTGCTCTTGATCTCTCGCTTTATGACCCATCATATTTGCGATTTTCCCTTTCTGCCCAGTTTATCAATCTCTCTGTAGCAGATTCTTACCATGGCTACCCAGCACGGAAAGCCCACCACAGACCCTGGGGTCTACAAGGAGTACGAGGCCAAGTGGGCTTCGCTTCCGCAGGACGCCGCTGGCTGGATCCAGCGGGCCAGAGATGTGGCCGCTGTTCTTGCTCCGGATGCAGGCGTCCGCGAGAAGGAGAACAAGGCGCCGGTGGCCGAGGTGCAGCTGCTCAAGTACTCGGGACTGCTCAAGGTGCTGGGCCCGACCAAGTACGGCGGCGGGGGGCAGCCGTGGACTGTCGGCTTCAAGACGATCCGCGAGGTGTCCAAGACAGATGGGTATGTGTCCCCCCCCCAAGGATGAAGATGTATTGTGTATACATGTATAACAGGGCTGACCTGCAGATCCATTGGCATGCTCCTGGGATACCACCTCAACTGGTCGACGACGGCCAGCCTGGTCGGCTCCGACGAGCAGGCGGACCGGTTCCAGAAGCTCATCATCACCAACAACTACTTTGTGGGCGGGGCGGTCAACCCGCGCGACAACGACCTGGCCATCACGCCGGACGGGGACGACGGCCTCGTGTTCAACGGGTTCAAGAACTTTAACACGGGCGGCGTCATCTCGGACCTGACCGTGCTCGAGGGCGACTACAACAAGACCGGCGACCACATCTTTGCCTTTGTGGAGACGCGGCAGCCGGGCATCCAGTTCCGCTACAACTGGGACAATGTGGGCCTGCGGCTGACCGAGTCTGGCAGCGTCGGCATCGACAACATCCGGGTGCCGTGGGCAGACGCGCTGGGCTGGGACCCCGAGACGCGCAAGCCCGACCCGGCCGTCCTCGGCGTGCCGTACGCCAGCCTGCTGCTGCCCAGCATCCAGCTCGCCTTTAGCAACCTGTACCTGGGCATCACGCAGGGCGCGCTCGACTTTGCGGCCGAGTACACGCGCAAGACGACGCGGGCCTGGCCGTTTGGGGGGGAGGTATGTAGTGCCTATCACATTTACACGGCATGGTCTGGGCTAACTAACCCACCAGTCCAAGGAAAAAGGCACCGACGAGTTCTACGTCCTGTCGACGTACGGCAACTTTTACGCCCACACCCAGGCGGCCGAGGCCCTGGCCGACCGGGCCGGCGAGGCGTTTGCCCAGCTCGTGGCCGAGTACGGGTCGACAAAGCAGCGCGGCGCGCTCACGGCCCGCCAGCGCGGCGACATTGCCGAGACGGTGGCCACGCTCAAGGTGGTCACCACCGACACGGGCCTGCGCGTGACCGCCGGCGTGTTCGAGGTCACGGGCGCCCGCGCCACCGCCAGCAAGGTCGACCTCGACCGCTTCTGGCGCGACATCCGCACGCACACGCTGCACGACCCCGTGGCCTACAAAAACCGCGAGCTGGGCCGCTACCTGCTGCTGGACGAGATCCCGACGCCGAGCTGGTACACGTGAGAGGTGGTCGGGTAGATGGACAAATGCATTTCTATTAACCTTTATCTCTGCCAATCCCATGTCGCCTTTGGTGACTGAATAGCTTCAACCACAACCAGAGGAAGCCTGAAGGTCTCCAAGGGGCTGAAATGGTCTATAATGACCCTATTATTGTAGGCTACTAATATTATTCGAGAGAAGATTGGTCTATATATACATAGGAAATCGTTTACACCGTGCTATACACGTACTCGCCAACAGCTACACTACACCACGTGGTTGCGTAGTGATCGGAACCTTGCTTAGAAGACAGGGAGAATCCTTCTACAGTCGGTGCACCCGCTGAAGCCGTCACACCTTTCTCTGCCCCTTTGGCATTCTCGCAACCCAGTAGAGCACCATGGCCGCCGCAATGTTGAAGACGACATACGCCCAGATGATGCCAAAGTTCTGCCAGCGCTTGCTGTACTCGGCCTCGACCTCGGAGAGGAACACGTTCGAGTCCCGGAGCGTGCAGTATTGACAGCCCTGCGTGGCATTGCTGTTGAGCACGTATCCGCCGGCCTCGCTGATCTGCTGCGCCAGGTACTCGTAGCACGTCTGGCCCTGGGGCGGGTCGATGGTGACGTACTCGTTGGCCGCACAGGTCACGTCGACGTTGGCGAGGCCGGTGGACAGCATGGCGGAGACAAAGTAGGACAGCGGCGAGGCGCGGTAGAGGAAGATCCAGAAGCGCGGCATCTGGTTGGGCGTGACGAGGGCGCCGCAAAAGAAATTGACCAGCACAAACATGAAATTGGCCGCGTTGGCGCCGTCCTCGGCCGTCTCGGAAAAGGAGACGCAAAAGTGGGCAAACGTCGACACCCACATGAGCCAGGCGAGGAAGAGCAGCCACATGAGGACGCCGCGCTCCGTGCTCTGATCGGCGGCGGCGGCGTTCTGGTAGAGCCCGATGGGGAAGTAGAAAAAAGCCCACATCAAGACCGAGGCGATGGCGTAGTAGGGAATGTCTGAGAGGATCTGCGAGGCCATAAAGACCTTCCAGCTGTATGTGTTGGCCGGCCGCTCGCGGACTTCATACAGCGATCGCTGGGCGATAAACTGGGGCATCTGCTGGGACATGAGCTGGCCGACAATGCCAAACAGCTGGAAAATGGCAAACATTTGGTTCTCCAGGCCGCGGATGCTGAGGGGGCTGTTGAGGAAGACGAGGCCGAGGAACAGGCTGACGGCCGAGCAGAGCGCGAACCGGGAGTAGATGTACGAGGGCGTCCGCCACGACTGCTGGAACACGCGCTGGCCGACGACGAGGAACTGGGTCCACAGCGGGACGGCGAACGCGCCGTACGTGTTGGGTCTGTTCTCTGGGCTGTTTTGAGAGCCCTGCTCTCGGAGGCGAGACAGTTCTTCTTGGACGCGATGGAATTCTGGGCTGGTGCGCCAGACATGCTGCCAGTCCACATCGGACGTGCTTCCCGGAGCGGCCCCGATGGCCTCGAGCATCCACTCGGCTGGATTGGCACGGGGCGGACACGCGTGCGTGGCATAGCGCTCGAAATACTGAACGAGGGTGCTGGCGTGGTCACCAATGTCGCCTGTGCCGTTAGCATGATGCAGCAAAGACATGGAAAAGAACGCAGCTCACCAAAATAGACCGTCTTCCCCCCGTCGGCCAGCAGAAGCAGGCGGTCGAAGCGCTGGAAGAGCATGGCCGATGGCTGGTGCAGCGTGCAGAGGATGGACTGGCCCGCCTTGGACAGCTTTTCCAGCAGATTGACCACGGCCCAGCTGGTCTGTGAGTCGAGGCCGGACGTGGGCTCGTCCACAAAGAGGAGAAGGGGTGGCTTGGCCGCCAGTTCGACGCCAATGGTCAGGCGCTTGCGCTGTTCGACGTTGAGGCCTTCGCCCAGCACGCCGACGACGGCATCGGCGTAGTCGCCCATCTCGAGGAGCTCAATGACCTCTTCCACGTAGGCGAGCTTTTCGGCTCTGGGGACGTGGTCTGGCCGGCGGAGGAGGGCAGAAAAGATCAGGGACTGACAAGCGAGGTTAGCAATTAAAGACATCTTTGTCAGTCTGAGCATGAACTCACCTCGCGGACTGTGCTCGTTTCCAGATGCAGATCCTGCTGCTGCGCATACCCCGTCTTGCGCTGGAAGCTCTCGTCGCGAAGCCTGCCGTCGACGAGCATCTCGCCCGTCACCATGCCGATGCCCGTGCGGCGGTCCGCCAGACAGTCGAGCAGCGTGGTCTTGCCCGCACCCGAGACGCCCATCAGCGCGGTCAGGGTCCCGGGCTTCACCCAGCCGTCCACCTGGTCCAGGATGCGCCGCGGCTTGCCTTTGATTTTGATGTCGTAGCACACGTTGCGCCAGTGAAAGACGCTCGTGGACAGGCGGTCGCCGTCTGCGCTCTCTTTGCTGCACTCGTACCCACCACCACCCGGCGCCTCCAAGATCCGAGCGACAGGGCCCGGCAGCGCTCGAGCTTCGAGGTCGTCGGCCATCTTTCCCGCGTCGGTGTGCTTGGGGACGAACCCGCGACGGAACACGAGAATCTCGCCCTTGGACTTCTTGGCCGAGACGTACTCGCTCGTCAGGAAGCACAGCGCGTAGTTGGCTATCGTCATGGCGATCAGGATGCCCACATTGCGCCACTTGTTCGCGTGATGGTAGCTGTAGGCCTCGCCGATGTGGGCGTCGCCGCTCACAAACGTCTCGCCGGGCACGGCACCCACGACGTCGCAGGCCACGTCGGGGCTGCCGGGCGTGCCGTACGCCGGGATGTAGCTGGAGCAGCTAAAGTTGCGGCCGTGGAATTCGTTGACCATGAGCGACTCGTAGCCGTATGCCACGGGGTTCACGTAGTTGATCCAGCGACACCAGGGCCGCATGTAGTCGACGGGAATCATGAAGCCGGTAAAGGTGATGAGGAAGATCATGAGAATGGAGGCGGGGATCATGGCCTGTCGAACCGTTCGGGAAAGGGCGGCGCTGAACTGTTAGTGCTGCCTTGTGCTTATTCCATCTGAGACTAAACGACTTACATAAACCTAAAGATTCCAGACATGGACAGGACGATAAAAAACGCGACGAACAAGTAAAAGAAAAAGTTGCCCGGGTGCCGATTGAGGTTCGTCATGAAATAAAAGACGAGGTTGAACGAGATGCAGCCCAGGACCTTGATCGGGAGGTCCATCAGAACCGAGGCGTAGGACTCGGCCGACGGGTGGTAGAACGCATAGCGAGCCTGCTTCTCGACAATGGGCCGCTGCGCATAGAGCGTCATGACCTCGAGAATCGACGCAAAGGCGTTGAACATGACCGCCATGAACAGAATCACCTCGCGGCCGTTGAACGAGGCCGTCGTCTCCTGCATGTTGTAAAACAGCGACGACATGATAAACGCCAGCACCAGGTTTCCCAGCATCACCACAATGGTCGGGCCCGGATCGGCCAGGAACCGCCGCCACGCACGCCACATGCAGATCTGCACCTGCTGCCGGTACGTGAGCATGTACGGCGACCCGACGCGCTGGCCCCGGGCCTGGTGCGCCTTTTTGCGCTGGCGGTACACCGTGGCGTCGGGCCCGTCGATGGGGTGCTGCGTCTTGTACGCGGCCATCTCGGCCTGGAGGGCCTGGTACTCGCGACTCGCGCGCCACGCGGCGGCAAACTCCTCGGGCGTGCGTGGCGGGGCACAGCCCGGACGGGGAATGCGCTCGTCGGGAAAGGTCATGGAGGTGAGAAAGTCGGGCGTGGTCTGTCGGGGGGGGCATTCGAAGCCCAGCCTCTCAAAGTACGCCTTGGCTTCGGATGCGGGACCAAAGTAGATCTGGTGGCCCTGGTAGAGCACGGTGGCCTTGTCGAAGAGGTCGTACGCAGTCTGGGGTGCTTGGTACATGGAGACCGCACACGTCTGGCCGAAGAACTCGGACTGCAGACGGAGTGTTTTGCAGAATCCCACGGCGTTGGCCGAGTCCAGGCCGCGGGTGCAGCTGTCGAGGTGAGCATGCGGGTCTGAAAGTGCATGGAATGGGTAAAGTTGGAATGGACAAAGAGAAACTTACTTGTCCCAGCACTGAAAGGGTGCGTTTGATAGCGTGGCTTCTGCGATGGTGACGCGCTTTCGTTCGCCACCCGAGACGCCGCGGATGAACTCGTTGCCCACTTTGGTGTCTGCCGTATGGCTGATTCCATATGTGGCCATCACGACATCCCTGAGCTGCTCGCAAAACCTGAATGTGCATCATGTCGTCAGCATGTGGCGACGTCTTGTCTCGGATCATCATGCGGGCATCCTACTGTTTACGCGACATTCCCTGTGGGAGTTCCCTCGGACATCGAGCCTGGGCCGCGAACTCGAGTGTTTCGCTCACGGTCAGTTTCGGGAAATGGACGTCGACCTCGGCCGTGTAGATGGCATCACCACGATGCGCTGTGTGAATCTCCTTGTCCGAGATTCCCTCATAGTTGAAGTAGCTGTCCTCGCCCACGAACAAGCCGTCTCGGTCCCCAGACAGCGTCTTTAGAAAAGTCGAGCAGCCGGAGCTCGGCGGTCCCAACACCACACACATCTCTCCCGGGCGGATGAGCCCATCGAACTGGTGCAAGATGTTGATCCGTCTGCGTCGTCGCGTAAGCATGCCGGGAAGAGCCAGCCAGATGTTGACCACGTCCTTCTGGTAGTCGGCCGGGGTGGTGTAGCCGAACACGTTGAGATTCTGGAAGCACACGCCCATGCGACGAAACTGGTTGCCGTGTTCGCGTGCGACGTTGGCGTAGTTGCTAGCCCAGGCTCGCACGTTGAACTGGCTGCTGGAAGGGTTCAGTGCGGATTCCGGGTCGTTCGCCTCAAAGACGGGCTGGCCTGCATCTTGGGTTGTCGTGTGCGACGACTGCGAATCCGTGGTGTCGATCATGGCTGCATGGCTGTCCTCGACAGGAGCAGTTTTCGACTCTGAGGTAGGGGCATATGCCGAACCAAGAGCTGAAGGCATGGCGTGGTGGTTTTCAGTTTTCCTACCAAGCGTCCAGATGTTGAAGTGAGGTATGGAATCTAGACGATGAGCAATGTTCACTCGCACTTCCCAAGCTTTATATCATGGCAGTTTCCCAACCTAAGATTTAATTAAATGGCCACGCAACTATTTACATCTCAAATTTCCGGCTCGTCGAATCAATGCCATGCAATGGTAATTCTCGACGCTGCTTCTGTCATATCCGTCAGTTTCGGACAATTCACTTTGACGGACGAGACCTTCGGCCGATGGAAGTAAAGCACCCAGCTAGGCAACAGTGTTGCTATTACTGGATAAACCAGGTGGGTCGACGGCAGAGAGACTGGCAGATGATCGGCCGAGACTTTGACGGATATAAGGCTACGTTCTCCCAGCGCTGACTGTAGCAAAACCTCGGATTTCGGATTTCGGATTTTTGACGGCCTGCTTCACTATTTGGCTTCTCCGTCTCCCGAATTCAGACGGCCGAGCAGTCGCCTTGCACGCGGCTCACAGAACCCAAGACTTCCACAAAGCCTGCCGAAACATTGAATCCTTGCTCCATTCCCAGGTACACATCATCTTTGTCAGCTAAATGGACAAGCCAGAAACCCCGCAGCCGCGGCGGCGCCGCAGACCCATGCGTTCATGCTGGGAATGCCGGCGCCGGAAGCTCAAATGCGACCGCAACGATCCCTGTGCACATTGTGTCCGCCATAAGACGCAGTGTATCTTTGCGACGCACACAGATGCTGGCGAGTCTGAGCGTTCGCGGACAAGGTCCAGACCAGAACCTGCACCAAGGGCCAGCACAACAATCGGTTCCAATTCGAATTCATCTGCGACGGTGCCGTCGTCGGCCTCTGGCTCTGGTGGCTCTGGTGGCCCTGCTATGACTGGGGCTCTGACCCCTTCCAGTTTGCCCAGCGCCACTGGGCCAAGCCATCCACCTGCAGACGTGGTGGCTCTCGAGCACCGTCGCCAGATTTACCCTTCTCCATCAGAGACAACTGCAACAACCGCACGCGTGCTACAGTCGGCGTCTGCAGCTCCGGCAAATACTCTGTCATCGTCGTCCAGCGCCCCCATCCAAGCTCTCTTGGAACGAGTCAAAAGGCTAGAAGACTCATACTCGACGGCATCGTCACGACAGGCCGACAGCGTCGAGAGCCGAGTCAGCTCCATCGTTGAGCCGCGTGAACTGGAGCCTGGTTCGCAAGACACTGCTGTGCGTCACGCCGATGCCAATGCCACCCGTGGCCGTGATGACGAGACGCAAGATTGGCAGGATGTCATCAAGGCGAAATCAAGGAACCTTGGCAGAGCTCGCCGGTTGGGCGACGCTCCAGACTTTGCTGCCATCATTCAATGCTACAGTGCCATGATGGGAATGACCAGCAAAGATGTCTTTAGCCATGAGCCTGGAATCCAAGAGCTGCTTGTCGAGGGCGGCGAGCTCCTGGCCGAGTCCAAGCACATATCCCAGCAACTCAAGCGAGGACGACCCAGTAGGCTCGCTCCCACTCCGTCAGTCGCGTCCAAGCTGGGCCAGTACCTCGTCCCCCCCTCGCGTGAAAGGGCCGATGCCATGACCAAGCTCTACTTTGCATCCTTTGAGTCCGCCCACCGTATCCTCCACGCTCCTACCTTTTGGGCCGACTACGAGAAATACTGGCAAGCCCCTGGATCGGCCACCAATGCCGTGTACCTCCAAATTCTGCTCGTTGTCGCTATCGGGTCGAGCTTGTACAACCATGCAGACAGCAACGCCGTGCTCGACAACATGGAAATCAGCCGCCCATGCATCTACGCTGCCGAGAACTGGCTCGCCGGCCCCCTGGAGAAGGACCGTCTCACACTTGGCAGCTTCCAGGTCTACTGCCTGTGCATCTTGGCGCGGCAGATCTTCTCCGTAGGCGGGGACCTCATCTGGACGTCAATGGGCTCGCTCCTCCATCGCGCCATGCAGAGCGGACTGCATCGCGAGCCAAGCCATCTCCCAGGCGTATCCGTGTTCCACGCCGAGCTCCGCCGCCGACTCTGGGCCACCATCCTCGACATGGTCGTCCAAGCTTCGCTAGACGCCTCGATGCCGCCCAGGATATCACCAGACGAGTTCGACATTGAGCCGCCGTCGAACATCAACGACGAGGAGATGGACGAGTCCACCACGGTGATCGTGCCGCACCCCAGGACGACGTTCACCAGCACGTCGGTCCAGCTGGCCCTGCTTGACACGCTCCCGCTCCGTCTGAGCATTGTCCAGTATCTCAACGGCCTGCACTCGGAGCAGTCGTACGCGAGCGTCCTGTCGCTGAGCGCCCAGCTGACCAGTGCACTGCACCTGTGCAGCAGTCTCGGCTCGACAGCCCACCATACCGACGAGGCCAGTACTACTACTACCACCACCACCACCACGTCCTCTTCTTCCATCACCCCCTTCCAACGCAACCTCCTCGACTTCCTCGTCCGCCGCTTCATGATTCCCCTCCACATGTTCTTTGCCACCCAAACCCGCTCCCACCCCATCTTCCACTACTCCCTCACCGTCAGCCTCGACGCCGCCCTCGCCCTCGTCGCGCCCGTAACATCCACCAACGCATCCTCTTCCGGAAGCGACAACGAGTCCGTCCTATTTGACCGCCTGCTCTCCATGGCCGGCGGCCTTTTCCGCGAAGGGTTCCGCGCCGCGCTGATCACCATCTCCCTCGAGCTGCTCGTCCACGTCACCACGCAGCAGGCCAGCGGCACGCTGCATCGCGCACCGCAGCACCGCGCGCTGCTCAAGGCCGTGGTGCGCGACCTGGTCGCCGTGGCGGAGCGCCGCACCCGCCACGGCGACACCAACATCAAGGGGTACATGTTCTTGAACATGGTGCTGGCGCAGGTGGAGGCCATGGAGGCCGGGGCGCGCTCGGGTGACGGCGCGTTTGAAATGGCGCTGGCGAGGAGCGCCGTCGAGAGCTTGCGGTTTTGCCGGGACGAGATACGAGCGAGGGCGGATGCGATGCTGTTGCCGCTGGGCGGGGAGGCGATGGCGTTTGCTGCGGATGGATCGGACTTGGCTGGCAATATGGACTTGGACGCGTTTGAACTGGATTGGAATTGGCAGTCTCTCTTGACGCCTGGGCAACTGGATAGGATTGACGGATGACGACACCTTTACGGTGCTACGATCTGTTACTTTGCTGAAAAGTTTGTATCGAGTTTATATTGTTGCTCCCTTTCAGATTCGTGGTGCGCGCAGCCGCCCTTGAGGATCATCCGTACTTTTCCATGTCTATTAACGTCACGTAGAATGCTGCTATGCGTTGTAACACGGCATGCGAAGCCGTTGTCTGCCACACTGACATGGCAGAAGCAGGTGCATTTTCCTGTTCCGATCTGCGCATCAACCCGTTCTTCAAAAACATCCGGTGTCCATCTATGCCACACATTCCTAATACACAACCTCCCTCAAACCCAGAACAAGCATCCTCGCCCACCTCTGGCTGGTCTTCGCTTCACCGGATCTTTTGCGGTGAGATCAACGGTTACTGACCCAGAACACCACGAGAAGGTGCCAGCCAATCGTCCTGGATCAGCCAGATCTTTCTGACTGATGCCTCCACAAAGGCCACTTGACCAGAGCTTCTCAGACAATACCTATTGACTATGTACTATGTACTATGTACTATGCCAGCCATCTCGGGGTCCCCCACATACCGGTCAACATAGAAGCCCGGACGGGCTTTTTGTTGACACTCGTCAAAAATCCCCCTCTTTTCCACCTCTTTCTCACATCCACACGGTAACTCTTAGGCCACAAACTAAGTAACAAAGACCCGAGACTACAAGCGAGTCCACCGAACCTCCAACCCTGAACGTCCCTCGATGAAGAGGGAATCGCAGACATGGCATGCCCGTAACAGGGTCTTCTAACACACCTGATGCTGGTCGTCGGGGCTTTCCCCGCGCGTCCACGTCGTATACTCCTAGATAGAGTGGACATGGCAAATGCCGTTGTTGACGACGTTAAAACAAATAAATAAATAAATAAATGTACTATGTACTATATACTGTGTGCTGTGATGTGCAAATTGTGCAGGGGGGATGCTAAAGAAATGAATAACTTACGCTTAAACTTGCTTGCGGGCTTTCTTAAGGCGCCGCATGGCTCGCACTACTCTCTTTTGGAGGCGATCGGTCTCCTCGCCAAAGTTCGGGGCCATAAAATAGTCGTAGAACGCGGCGTCTAAGGCCGCGTTTGCGGCGGCGACGGCGACGGCTTGTTCGACGACACGGCCAGAGCGGAGGACAGGCCTAAGACTGAGCGTCAGCAAGAGTGTTCAAGCAAGCGGAATCGCTACCGTCCTCCATGCCGATGTGCTGCTCAAAATGAAGACATGGAAAATCTAGCAAGTAGGCAAGCAAATAGAAGGCAATACTCACATTGAGGGGGAGGGGGGAGGGGGTGCTGCTGTTGCTGTTGCTGCTGCTGCTGCTGGTGATGCTGGTGCTGCTGGTGCTGCTGATGGTGGTGGTGCTGGGGATGGAAAAGAGCAGAAAAGTACGAGATGTGGGATCGTTGTTTAGATATAGACTGTTTACATATTCACATCGCACCTACCTCAAACATAGACAACACTGGGACAAGAAAGAGCGCATGGGGAGAATGCCTGTCTGTGGGTGCATTGCGGCCGATTAAAAATTAATAAAGAAGGAGCGGATGGATGTAAAACCTCCTAACGAGTAGGAGCACACTATGAAAGAGACTTGAATGGCAGGTTGCAATGCAATACACTACTACTACTGCCATATGCTGTATGATTCCCTCCGGATTTGCCAAAGTGACGCCGGTTCAATGACTTGACAGGGCAGGTCCAGATGATGGATGGCATCGCCGGGCGATAGGACGGCCCCTTGGATGTGCTCCTGCTTGACTTGCAGTACAGGATTCTGCAGCCCCGAGGCAGCGACTTGCCACGACTTGACTACACGAGGACGCAAGTTAAAAGACCATGTTCCGCGCCACGTGATCGAGGCACACTCTTTGTCGATGCGAAAGATAAAGGCACAGGCATGCCCCCGAGCACCATTCCAGAGCACCAAGGTGTGCAGGCTCGGCATCTGTCGGACGAGGACGCCGGCTCGGTTTAGTAGCTGTTCGATCGGCTCGTAGTTGTCCCAGTCAGGTCGTAGGAGCGGCGAGGTGAGTGCCAGCGACTGTAGATGGGGCCAGCTCCACGTCGGCCGGCAGTGTTGAAAGAGCTCTTCTGCGCGCACCATAAAGGCGATGGCCATATGTTGGAAATTCACACTCTTGGCGGCAAACAACACGCTCGGCCGCATGTTCGGGTCAAAAATTGCAGGTAGTGGTGTGTTTAATTCTGGCTGTCTTGGAAAAGCATCATAAGATGCATAAGCGTCCTCGAATATAATAAATCTTTTAACAGTAGCAGGAATTGTATTCCGCATAGCAAGATAAAGACCTGTAAACATTAGCGAATAGTTGAGAAGGAAAGAGTACCGGCGTAAGTACGTACTTAAATGATAAAGAGGTCCTTTATATCCCCATTCATAGGGTACCCACGGTTCTAAGACGATATGCTTTAAACGAACCAGGCTATAAAACACCCTGCAGAAGCTCCTTAAGTAAAAACAACGCCGGACCTGTCGGCGTACAATAAGAGAAGTAACGGCTTTTACTTGAGGTAGTTCGTCGGGGAACGCCAAGGAAATCTGTCGAAAGAGGCGCTTTATAGCCGATTTTGGCGGCGCTTGGACTTGTCGGCCGTGGCTCCAGCCGTGCCGCGGGTCGTGATACACAAGCCCAGCCTTCTGTTCGTTCGACAGCGCGTCCTCGCTATGCTCTCCGTCATCCGAGGGCAAGTGTATGTGCCGGAACCAGTGTTCGCGGTCGCTGGGCGAGTAGACATTAATCTCCAGCGCCAAGTGCTCGGCTGGCGCCCAAGCACTGAGAATGGAGAACAGCTTCCATATCGCATAACTGACAATTGAGTTGAGGTTGTCGGACGTCTTGCGTCGTTTTGAGCAGCACTGGCTCGTATATCGTGGTAATTCGACATCAAGGCAGATGTGGTGAACCAACTCTCTATTTTGTAGCGACGCCGACATGATCGATTCGAAGTCGTCGAGACAAGGCACGTTAAGGCGCATCTTGTAGAAATTGGCTTTTTCCAAAACATGCCGCCATTCCTTGCATACCGAAGCAAACGAAGCCCAGCCAGTGTGTTTTTGCTCTATGATTGTCTCCAAGATCATGCAGCGAATCTCCGCTGGCAGAGACATCCATGGCAAAGTACTTTGCCTTGCCATGCTGCGGGTTTTCATTCGGCGGGCTGTCATTATACCGTGTATAAATGAGAAACAATACAAGCAATAACTAGCAGCCACAGAGACTGGCGTCAAAAAGTCGTCGAGGTTGTGAGTGCGCGTTGCGGAAGCGATAGAAGTGGTTGAAATGGGAATTAAGAACAAAAATGTAAGATAGTTAACGTAGTTGATAAGCGAGCGGAACACACAAGCGA
>JACCPH010000061.1:143311-154102 GCA_014183095.1 Harringtonia aguacate | reverse complement strand
TTAGAACAGATCAAGCAGCGACAAGCCCTCCGAGCCAAGTTCGTAGACAGCCGACACCCCTTGGCCACACGGAGCGTCATCCCCCGCGTCCAAAGAGGCCGCTCGCACGGACATCCCTCAGCCAAGAGAACGCAAGTTCAGCTCCTGGCGGAATCCCTGCCTGACGCTCCCCGCTTGGAGCTCTCCCCACCGCACTACTCGCCAGGCTCCCGCACAGACCCCACCAACCAGACCCCAAAGGACCAAGCCGCCGATGAGTTCAGACAATGGCAATCCAATCTACCGGTAGATGACATTCTGGTTTTCTCAGACGGCTCCGAGTCTACGCGGGACAACCACCACCAGGTCGGCTTCGGTCTCGCCGTCTTCCACAACGCCGCGGTGGCGCTCGAGGGCCGCGGCAGACTGCACCACTGCTCCCACGTCTTTGACGCAGAAGCAGCCGGCGCTCTGAGAGCGCTCGAAGCGGCCATTGCCTACAAAGAGTCCAACTCCGGACGGAGCAGACGGATCTGGCTCTGCGTGGACAGCACATCGGTGATCTGGTGCGCCAGAGGACATGCACCGCGCTCATCGCAGTGGGCGTTCCTGGCCATGCACAAGCTACTGGACAACGAAGGCGTGTCAATTCGCTGGTGCCCGGCCATCAAGGCATCCCCGGCAATGAACGGGCCGACGCTCTAGCCAACCTGGGTGCCGTCGAGGGCGCTCTGGATCCTGTCGCGGGCCGGTACCCCAGCTACAGCGGCATCAAGTCCCTGTGCGCACAGCGGACCAAAGAATTGGCTGACCACTGGTGGGCGGACGCCCAGGAACATCTCCGGCACTCCTACCTCCAGCTGGTCACGGGGTTCTCTCTGAGCGAGCCCCCCGAGTTGAATCTCCCCCGCAAGACTCTGCACGCCCTGCTCGCCGCCCGATCTGGGCACGGCGACTTCGCCTATTCAGACCTAGACTAGACAACGAGCAGAGAAGCATCACCACAGACCATTGTACCACCGCAGGACACTCACTTGCGGACGTACAGGGCCACGGTGACTTCGACAGTGACTACAACGATCGTTGTTAACGAACTAACCGCCGGCATACCGACAATCCAGTAATTTTTCTCCCAATTTAGCAATTGAGCCGATCAAGCAGCTTATGCCATGCCTTCTATCACAATAACTTGTAATGATAAATTTTTTCAGGCACCAAAGGCCCTGCAGGAGACAATAAATCTCTTCCAAGTTTGAGGTAAAACCGAGCTTGGGTCTTCAAAAGATGTAGCCATACCCCTCCTTTGGTTATTGGATGAATTGAGATCAAGAACCTTAAGTTACAATAGGCTGGACATATTGGGAGCAAGTCGGATAAAGAAGGCGTTTTATCCGTGGTGACATACATCAAGATGGAGAACATAATATGGCCCGAAATGTCTCGGTATTGTCTCGACTCTACAGGACGCCCGGACGCAAGAAAGTTCATACTGCTTTGCAAGTGTGTCGTTGGTATTGATCGTCCGACATAGAAGGTTGTGCCCTTCGGTAGCCCACATCTCTCTCAAAGCCCGTGTCGTCATCCCAAATCTACTTCGGGATTGTTTCATGCCGGATATCATATCGAATAACTCTCAGTGCAGCTGCTGATCGGGTGCTTCAGACCGAGGAGATTTCAAGAGAACAGCCAAGTCAATGAGGCGATGACCCAGTGAAGGCTTGGTGAGCGGTGGCTGAATCGTCAAAAATAGGTAGGTCATGGAGGACGAGGACTGACGCGTCAGGTATACCTCGCCTTGGTAAAGCACGCTGTGGTGCTGAGCTTGAGTACTAGCCGTCTCTCCGTCGTGCTGTGCTCGGCCTGTAATAGTTCAAGGAAGGTGATTAAGGTGTTTTCATTCTTGTCCAGTGACTGGCGCAGAACTCTCTGAAGTTTCCTGGTTGAAGTCATAGGCTGTTTGTTAGCCAGAGGAATCCGCGACTTGAACAGTTGGTCCATGTGATGCGCACATGGACAGATTGCAGATTGGTCTCATGGAGGGGCTGTATACCGAGATGCTCATTGAGATATAAACAAACTCCATGTGATAACCACGGTGCCTCTTTCGCTTGTTAATTGACGCTGGTTCTTTCTGTCACTCTTAGAGCTGTAATCCAGTTGCGCGAGTCAGAATCGCAGTAAACCAGGGCTGAAACGTGTCCTTGATCCAGTCAGCAAGCGTGGACATGGCAGCTTGCAACTGGTAAATGCCAAAAATGCTGTCGGTATCACCTATCCGAAAGTTCCCATCGAGCACGCGCTTATTTTCCATTGTTAGATACTCAAATCGACATGCGTGCAGAGCAACTTACTATTTCCGCGCCTGCATCCATGACAAAGAGGAGGGTCCAGACACTACCAACTACCTGAATAACGGGGATCGTGATCATCTTGTCTGTCCCTCCCCCGAGCGCAATGATACCGCGCATACGCTCATGCCACGCAGCGACCCAGACGCCAAGCTGAACGTTAGCAGTGTCCATGTTGCCAGATGAGGTCTTGGTCTCGATGAAAATAGGAGCTGGTCGGGTGCGGAGAGGTTCATATATAGTTTGGTTGATCGTAGCCATTGTGTGCGGCTGCTTGTCCAAGAATGTGTCGATGAGATTCTGAAGTTCCTTTTCGGGACGAAGGACCACGGCAAAGTCAACCATCTTATGGACTGACGATACAACGGAACTCGGCCGAGTTTGATGAGTCCCCAAATCCTGCCCAGACGCACTGCTCGCCCTGGACAGACTGGTGCTGGACGGGTGGGATGGAGTTTGATCACCAGCCTTTGACAAAGGACGGAAGGCTGGCATGATTTGAGCCGAGGCAATGGGCTCAACTTCGAGAAAAGCAAAGGGAGAGGTTGCATGCCGTAGAAGCGGCGTGTGGACGAGGCAGTTCCAAGCGGCCTCTGATCGATGGAGATTGGATGAAGCAATAGAATCGTCAACAATGCCTCGGAGGCGTGCATGGTTGTCAAGAAGTGTTGTCTCATTGTCTGCAATAGATTGATCAGAAGTATGTGTGGATTTCCACATGAAGCCGCGAATTCTCGTATCTCGAAAATCCGAACATCCTCGAAGAGTCGCTGGCAGAATCTCCTCTTTTGCCTCGACCGCAGAGAGAGCCTCGAAAACCATTTGAGCGTCGTCCGAAAGGACACTTCCAAGGTCACGCTCTTTCGTGAAACGAACGGGTCGCATCAGGTTTAACAGACTGGCCGTCTTTTGGAATCGCTTCGTTGGAGATGTACTTCGCGATCGCGCCGTAGAATGTGAGGTGTCTGTCGAGGCTTGTTGAGCCGTTGTGGGAGCTGAAAAAGCGGCTCTGCTTGCTAGAACTGCAGTGAAAGGGGACGTTGAGCATGTTGAAGTGGCTATTTGGATGGCTGGGTCGTCAAAGACCGCTCCATCACTGTCTTGTCGCAATAATTGCGGTCGGGGACGTGTTGGAGTCTCGTCGGGGTCTGGGTAGAAATCGGAGTGTTCACTCTTTCGCTGACGTTTCGATGGGCTCAACATCTCATCAGAAAGGCGACGTCGACGCGGATTGCTAAGCAATGGATCGACTGTGAGGGTTGTGTCGACAGGATGGTTTGTTAGGGGGCAGGCTTTCACTTCCTCAACCCACGCCTGGATAACGACAGAATCCATATCCAGAGGCGGAAATGAAATACGATGGCATCAGTTGACGAGTAATAGCCGTGCTTATTATTCGATTTGCGCAGGATGAGACGGCGCGAGATCAATCGCCTTGAATGTAATGGTTTGGTGTCGCGGGTTTGTTTTGTTTTGGTTGCGGGTGGTCTGTTGCCACAGCGCCCGGCCGGAAATTTGTAAGTCCGAATGACGACTGCAATTCTCTCTCTTTACGCGTTGAGCGTGTCGCGCTAATTACGTAATAGATGGGATAGCGATGATTGGCTGACAGAAAGTCAACTCTACCCCTGTCACTAAAAAAAAACCAGCTCTACCCCCTGTAAAGTGGGGCAGAAAAATCAACTCTACTACAATTGATTGATTGAAAGTTTATTCCGCCCGGAGGCACTAAGCCTAAAGGGCTCGTCTGTACGATGCTTATATAATGATTGCTTACCTAATACAACATCCTCCTGTTCGATCATGTCTTCTCTGTGACGGGCGCACTGGAGAAATCGCGGTGCATCACGTGGCGTTCAAGAATGAATGTCAAGCCTAGATAAAAGAACAACATGAGGAAAAGAGACCTCTTCTCTCCGCCCTTTCCTGCTCCTCTCTTTTATCTTGTTCGTCTCACCGTTGCCCTGGTGACGGTGACTCGCCTCAGGCGGCGCCACGCCCCACCGTGCTTCGCCCCCCAACGCCACGTCCCCCCGTGCTCTGGTTGCCACGGTCGCCGTCAACAGGTCCTGGCTTGTGGCACGGCCAAGCCAGCCCCGGGCCCTTAGCCCGTGACAGCATCGGTACCGCACGCAGCGCTTCTTGTTTACGCCGGGGAGAGGAGGAGGGCGGCCAAGGCAGGTGAAATGCCGTTTAGTATCGTGGTCTGTGGGCCGTCCTAATGCCATGCCAGTGATATGTGGGAATTGATTGAGAAGCTTAAAAATGTCGCTTGGGAGAGAAATCCGGGGGACTTTGGATGTTGGATTGGACCCATTTATTTCAGTTTTAGGAAGGTAGAACGCGTCAAACAAACATAAACAAACAGTTTGTTTGAAAGTCGCCAAACAAACGTTTGTTTGCAGCGGCCAAATGTGTTTGAAACCATCACTACTCTGCGCACGGCGGCCTCCCTGCCTCATTTGGCGGCTAGTCCACAACCGTACACAACCGTCCACAACAGTCCACAGCTGACGTTGTGGCTTCTGGCATAGTCATCGGCTTCGGCAGGACTGAGAGCATGGCTTTGCTATACCGGCATAAGGCGGCGGGTACAGCGGTCTTGGGGAAATTGCTCTCCCTGCCATCCCTATTCTGTAGCTCCCAAATGTTCCAGATGACACGAATGCCGGCGCAAAGTCCGCACGTAATCCGCATGTGTGTACATTCCTCGGCGCACGGTGCTGTCTGCCTGATCTGCTCGTGCTGTACTTTTTTGTGTGGGCCATCCTACGGCGGTGGTCTTTTGTACTACTAGGTCGAACAACGTCGGGACGCCAGGAATGGAACAGAAAACACCCATTATGTACATAGCCCTACGGCAGTTTTTTCCCCAGAGGGTTCTGCCAAGCCTAGCCGTTCATGATCAGTATTGGTCGCATATAACGAATAAATATATATGTCGGAATACAGCTTCAGGGACTGACCTGACTGGGCAGAGGGAGAAGCACGTGCCAGAGCACGGGATCGGTGAGACTCCCACGAGGGCTCACGGTGAGGCTCCACCAGTCTGAAACGATTGTAAATAACTACGTTGCGAGGCCTCTCCTGCCCCGATTCAGACCTAGAAAAAGACAACCAAGAAGAAGCATCACCAACAGACCATTGTACCCCCGTAGGACAGACTACAACGATCGTTGATAACGAACTAACCGCCGGCATACCGACAATATATATATCAATTCCTCAACGAAAAATCATGACTGCGCAACAAAAAGAAGCACAGATACAGCTTGCCCTCCAAGCTCTCCAACATGACCAAAAAACTTAGTATTCGTACAGCTTCCAAGATCTTCTCGGTTCCTCGCACAACACTAACCCGACGACGTCACGGCAAGACTGCTCGCATAGACAGCATGCCCAATTCTTCAAATCTAACTTTGTTAGAAGAGAAGGTTGTCGTACGAGAGGTTCCTGACTTGGATACGCGAGGATTTCCTTTTCGGCTTGGCGATGTGGAAGATATAGCCAATTTGCTCCGGACGACGCGTCAAGCATCACGCGTTGGATACCATTTGTAACGGGTGCACTGGAAGGATCGCGGTGCAGCACGGGGCGGTTCAAGAAGTGAATGTCAAGCCCTAGACGAAAGAATAATACGAAGAACAAGATTCCCTCTTCCGCCACTTCCTGACCGCCTCCTTTTATCCCCCCTTGGTGGAGTCCCTTGTTGTCCTGCCAACTGGCCACTCCTGGCTACGGCCTAGCCTTAGCCTTCTCGGCCCCTTGGCCCGTCACAATCCAAGTTCTCTAAAAAGAAGCAGGCTCTACACGCCAATTCGAGGATTTTCCACATCTGAAGCTTAAACCGGCCTACCCATGGTCTGACATCAATTTTTCGTCAGGGGTGTATGGAAACCAATATGTAACTAGTACAGATACTCCCACCTAATCATTTTTTCCCCTCATGGGAGGGGGTGGCGCCGCAAACTGTATCGAGATGATCCGTAGGCGGTGGATCTAACGAACGGGCTCCACATTTTTTTATTTGTTCGCATTCTCCGATGGCGGTAGCGTCTTACGATTGTTATTGCAAATAGTGCCAACAGACCAGTGGTCCACGACTCATTCAAGCGTACAAGTCCTGTCTGTGTAGTGCTGGAATGCGTACTTTGTTCTCAAGATCATCCCACAGAAATTCAGGGTGTATAAAGTTTGGTGACAGTGAGTTAGGGACAGGGTGCTTAGCACCACAGAGGTGGTGCCAGGGCTGATCAGCCCTGGCCTATCGTTGTGGGGCTGAGCGGGGCCCTTTAAAAAGGGTCGGAAGTGCCAGTAGTTAGAAGGAAGAAAGAAACAACCTTCAAGAAAAGAAGGAATCGAACGGAAGATTTCATACGCGAAGGCACCCGTCAATAACAACGATCACAACGAGAGAACAGCGAAATCTGACAAGTCTATAGCCGCAGAAGTGTCCCAGCAAGGCAGTCCCTGTCTGATCAGGCGCGTGTCGCAGGGGCGACGCGTTGAGCCTCTTCCCGAAGGAGCCCTCTGCCAAACAGTCGCTTTCAGGTTGAAGGTCCCCTTTTCACGAATATCTCACCCGATATCAATCCTATGAACACAGCGATTACACTTTCGGTCTGATCAGGCAAAGCGCTACCTGATGGTATGCCTTTGAGCGCGGAAGGGCGAGTGCCTCCGGAGTCTGCTGAGGGCATGAGGTTTTGGTTGTTTGTGTGAGGCACCAGTGCCCCACCACACATCGAGTCAAGCCACCACTGGCGGATCGAGGTGAGGCGCAGCACGACCTAGTTGTTTATCTAGTTTCACGCAGAGACCCCGTAGAGCCTTTTCCCTCCTTCTTCCCCACAGTAGAATCTTCGTCCGTAGTGCTCAAAATATCTTCTGATGCATTGGTGCTACGAGCCGTGACAGTTTGGTTAGTTGTGAGCCGAGGCCTCCTGCTCCTCTTCAACAGTTTACGGTGAACATCTACAAGTGAAACCCTAATCTAGACAGTTGCATGTAAACTATGGACCACAGTTAGCTACCGCACTTCACTTGTCCAATTCCACAGGCGTTTCCGGCTTGTGAGAGATATTTGGACCCCCTTGCTTTGGATTCCACGCTATCTTGACCTTGAATTTGGAGGGGGTTATGGCTTTATAATTTGTCTGTCGTATGTATTTATGGCAATACGAGAAAAAAAAAGCTGAGTAAGATTTATTACAAGCCGCAACCTCGAGTCCTTACTCCCCGACCTCACCAGCTGGTCTAAAGGGCTAGGTTTAACTCGTCTGATTCACTTCGCATATGCGATGATAACCCATCACAGCACTTGCAGTGATGGTGATTCTTCTTATGAAGCAGCTAAAGCATGTTCAAACCGACCACGCTAGTGGGGTGGTGGTAGTGGCCAAACGCCGTCTTTATTTATTTATTTATTTATTTGTTTTAACGTCGTCGACAACGGAGTTCGCCAGTCCACTCAATCTAGGAGTATACGACGTGGGCGCGCGGACAGATCCGACGCCCAGCACCAGAAGTATTGAAACAGCCCTATGACAGGCATGCCGTGTCTGCTATCCCCTCTTCATCGAGGGGCGTTCAGGTTTGGGGGTGTCAGGGGGCTCCGTGGAGTCATGGGTAGGGAGTGTTAACAGCGGCGGACCGCAGGTACAACATTCCCATGACCGGTCGAGTGAGCAATTCCCTCCAATGCGGAGCACCAGCTGCCAAGGTGGGTTAAAGAGAGTGTGTCCCCTGTAGGATTCGAACCCACGGCCTTACGGCCGCCAGTTAGCGCCTTAACCACTGCGCCAGCGGGGACTGTCAGTTAGTTAGTCGTATATTCTGGCAGGGCGTGTGGTCGCCCTGGCTGAGCCATGGTAGGGGTCAGCAGAGAAGAGTTGGCTATGCACGGAACTAGAAGTTGGTATCCAGCGCCAGCAGAACTTGATTCGGCTAGCAATCAGATGATCCGTTCCACACCAGCTTACCACTTCCTCAAGACAGTAAAGTAGCAAACAGTAACCAAAGTAGAGACGAAATTAAATAAACAAACCAACAATATCCAAACAGTAAACAAATCAATAAAGCAACAACTGCAAATTCACAGATAAATGCAGGCCGTGAAAACCATTGGTAGCTGGTGCAGGTCGTTGCTGGAGCCTATGAAAGGGCCAGTACGAGACTGTTTCGAAATACATCAACCAAACAAATCCAAAAAAGTCTCATCTCAGTGTCTTTTCAAAGCTTTATCACTCGTCCAGTCTAAGAATAACCTTTGAACTGGACCGGGTTCGATTTATATTTCACCCCTCTCTCTTTCACATGCTGCCAGTTGAGTTGGCAGCTTCATTTAAAACATGGTTATTCCTCAAAGCATCCAAACCGTGTCAGGTGTCTTGGCAACTTTTTCCTGTGCAGCCTTGGTCGCTATCGAAGCCATCCTTGCCTGTAAACTCAAAAGCGTCACGTCGAGATCAATAAGGGACCTCGCTATTGTGTCTTCCACCCTCGAGGGTGTATCATTGTTGCTTCTTTGTGCCAGCATGATCTCTCCCTTGCCGAGGACGGACCAAGAAAGACAACCGAAGTTATTAAGCGGCCCGAAACAGAAGCTGCAACAGTCACGACGAATTTTGCAGAATAGCATCTGGCTTATTGTCATCTTCATCTCTTACACGGCCGCCGCTACAGTCTCCGTAGCTACCTTTATTACTCTTGGAAAGAGAGCACGCTCATTGCCATATTTCGCCGTTAAAGCCAAGGCCACGTCGTTCCTGGCCGGTGGTTCAGTGACGCTGGCTGTCTGCTACGGTACACAGCTTCTGGTTCTAGCTATCCAGTTTATTGTCACCCGCACGTCTTTGGCAGATTGCTGCCTTGACGAAAACCTCTACACAGGGCAGAATGAGGACAGCATAAATTTTACCCAAGGCATCGGCAGAACGGACAGCCATTCCAACATATACGGCAGCCAATCCTTGTCTTCGTACGGCCATCCTATCCTCTACAGCCAGACTTCGAGTCCCAATACTATCCCTTCCAATGCACGAAAAAAGGGGTTGGGTAGTGTGCAAGAGAACAGCTCCAAAATCCAAGTACCGACCAGGCCAACTGGCAGTCGTCCTAAGGCTGAAACCGAAAGCTTGATCCGATCGTTCTCTTCGCCTGCTCTTCGTCGAATCTGCGCGACAAAGCTGGGCTTGAGCGGTCACGGTAGCCAACCTTCACCGTGCCAGGCTGCATCTATTACTGTCCAATCTTCCCCCCATAACATCGAGCATTCCTTTGATTCTTGGGACACTTCGGCTGTCGATCCACAGACCTGTCAAGTTGTCGTTGAGACGATGACTCCCATGGGGGCAATTCCAGCAACCCCCATGACCAACCACAGTGCTGGCCCGAGCGTGCTCGGCGAAAGTCCCCTACGCATGCGCCCCTGCAGTCGTCGCTGCAACCCCCTACCACCCTCAACAAGACCCACAGTGTGCGGTGAACAATATGAATTGCATTCATACTCTCCAATCGACAAGGCACGCATTCACCCGCTGTCCCGGTCTGACTCACTAACGCCTCCACCTGCCAGAAGCGCTGAAACCGGGATGGAGACGTCCATTTCTGGTCACTTTCTCAACCCACGTGCCGACCCGTACGCCCAGAGGACGATCAGCCGCATACGTGAGAGGAGGTGCTTTACGATGCCGGCTCTGCAAAGTCACCAAGAAAGCTTCGACGACTGGTCATCCGAAAGATCAAACGTTGCAGCAGCCAGGCATTGCTCACAGACTATTGCTCGCGGAAACGGGGATGGGCTGCGCGAGAAGAATGCAGGGGTGCCTGAAGAGAAGGGCAATGGCGATGTTGCATCGCAAGCAAACAGCAGGGAGAGGAAGATTACGGAGCCTATTCCAGAGTGGATTCTGCGTGCAGGAGTACAGTTAAGCCTGTCAAGGTATGAGGGCCAGAGAGCACGGATAATAAATGGTGCGCCAGAACAGCAACTCGAATCCACGAACCGCCAGGCTTTAAAACCCCTTTCTAGTCAAAAAAATGCCCCATATTACCTTTCCACGCCCTTCTTCTAAGTTTCAGGTTGTCGTACAGGACACGGGTGTGTTTGCCAGGCAGGGCGACGTCAATCTTCTTCGAGCACCTCCCTACCTCTTCTGGGATCTTTCTTTGCTTTCGCTGTCCCGCGATGATGTTGTTCTTGATTGTTGCTAGGGCCTGGTCATATGGTGCGTCCGGGGTGGCGTTTTGTTGGGTGGCCGAGCGGGCCTCTGCTTTGGCCCGTCTTGTTATGTCGCTATTAGCTCGGGCCGGTGCCCACCGTATTATGACTTTGTTGTTGTTGACTTTAAGTCTCTGGACTTCTTGGTGTATCTTCCGGATGTTGTGTTGGCCCGACCGTTGACGGGGGTGGCTTATTGTTGCCAGGGCCGCACGGTTGCTCGTCCAGACCACCACCGTACGG
>JACCPH010000061.1:115299-136667 GCA_014183095.1 Harringtonia aguacate | reverse complement strand
CGCTTCAGGGATGTTATAGGTCCTTGCCATCGCTCTGATGCTGTTTCTTTGGTTTTTGTGAATAGACTCAATAGCGAGCAATACCCTGCTTTCAATTGAACTTGATTCCATTTTTTGTTGTGATAAAAATGTGGTTCAAAGATAAATTGTGGTAATTTGGGAGGGAGTGCGTCGCTCGCTTATGTGCGTCGCTCGCTTATGGACCACGTTAGCTCCTTTTACGTCATCAACCTCACTCCTATCTACACTTAATAAAAGACTAGCCTAACTTAAGACAACTCCCTTCTCTTAATCTCGCCCTTACCTACGCATGCCTGCCTGACGTGGCATCTAACATATCGTCCCATTCGCTTAAAACTTCAAGCGAAGATATTGTATCTGGATGATCCGGGCCAAGAACTCGTTTTTGAAGCTCAACACAGTCGTACATAAGTTTAACAGCATCTAAATGTCGAGCTTGGCTTTTCCAAGTATACGCAAGGTTGTTCATGCTGGTTAGAGTGTCAGGGTGATCAGGCCCGAGTTTCGTCTTGCTCGTCTCCATCACCAGCACCTGTAGCTCTTTGGCCTTGTCCCAATGACCCTGGTTCTTGTATGTCGATGCCAGGTTGGCCATGCTGGTTAAAGTGTAAGGGTGATCAAGCCCGAGTTTCGTCTTAATCGTCTCCATCACCAGCACCTGTAGCTCTTTGGCCTTGTCCCAATGACCCTGGTTCTTGTATGTCGATGCCAGGTTGGCCATGCTGGTTAGAGTGTCGGGGTGGTCAGCTCCTAAGCTTGTTTTTGTTGTTTTTAAAAGTTGTGATTGAGCTTGTTCCGCTTCATTGTGTCGTCCGTCGTAAGAAAGACACTTTTGATAGCCCCATTGAAGATTAAAATGTGGACTTTGGTATTCGTAAGGGCCATTATGAAGAACAAGTTCATAATATGCGTGTGGCATGTAGGAGCGCCATACGTTCCGATCCTGGACATCTGCCGCTCGTAGAGTCTCAGCCAGCTTTTCAATAGCCTGATTGGTCCAACTGGTCAACGTTTTGTTCTTTCGTAGCCAGTTCCGTGTGGCAATGTGAACTAGCCGATGCATCGTAAACATGTCGTTTGAAGTTTGTCGACTAACGAATGAGTAAGCCGTCAATATCCCCACAGCATCAACCTCTGCCTTGCGCGATGACCCAGCAGGAAGAAGAGAGCGTGGAATATCTTTTGTGTCCACACAGGCCATGAACGACAGATAATCTGCTGCAAGAGGATCGCGCTGCTGGATCTGACCAAACGATACCAGCCACGTGGTGGCTACCGGATTCGGTATGTCACGGTACCGCCAATCGTCATCAAAGTTCTCGCCCAGCAATGCCACCACGTCTTCCTCTTGCTCATGTAAGAGCTTTATGTACTCGTGAATTGTGATGCTGTTTTGGTTGATGTACGCGGCCGCCTGCACCAGAGCGAGCGGAAGATAACCCAGCTGTTCCAACAACGCCCTTGTGTCCTCCGTGCATTGTAAGAGGTCTTTGTCGATGAGATAGTTGTGTAAAAGATGTCGGCTGCTCTCCTCGTCCATATTAGATAGATCGATCACATTTGGGCGAGCTAGTCGATCGGCTACCTTTCTGTCACGTGTCGTAAAAATGATGGTGCCGAGCGTATTTCGAGGAAGGCAGCCGATTAGGCCTCGCTCTTCCCATAGACTGATGTCGTCCACATTGTCATACACCAGAACCCATCTTCCACTTTCGGCACTGTTCCAGTAGTCTTTCAAGCGTTCCTGAAGGTTGAACTTGCCGTCGTCGTGGCTAGGGATGCCGAGCTCGTTAGCAGCATTCTGGTAGGCTTGCTCAATTGTCTCGTGGCTTAGCGAAGGAATCCAAAACACCGAACAGTCTAGGAAATCCTTTTGCCGCTGGTAGACAAACTCGAGTGCAAGTTGCGTCTTCCCGATGCCACCGAGTCCTGTGATAGCAACTTTGGCCGTCTGTTGTTTTGGCGTCGTCATCTGTCGAAGGCGTTTTGTCTCGGCTTCCCGGCCGGTGAAAGCCGAATTTCGGTCAAACGCTACCAGGAAAGGTCGTTTTTCTGTTTTTCTCTATTAGGGAGAAGTCAAGACACAAAACATTACAACACCACGTACTTTGATAAGCGGTAGTAAAAACGTTGTTAGCTGAGGCGATCGCCTCCTCGAGTCGCCGGCGTGCTTTTTCCTTTCCTTCTCCATATATAACGGGCAAAGGAATATCAAAAATGCCCCAAAGGCAGTACACAGCATCCTCGTCCACGGTAGTTTCACGGGACTCTGCCCATCGGAACCGGTCCTCGACGGTAAAGTCTGAGAGGCTGTCGCCTTGGACCGCCGAGATGTCTATCCCTGTAATCTCATGGATTTGTGTACTAAGAGACCTTTTGTCGCCGAGCCGGACGTCGTCCTTGGAAAAGAATTCAACCGACCGGGGAGCCAGCAACTCTTGGAGGGTCCAACCCCGTGTAAACCAGCGACTCTTGCGAAAGCCGTCCCAAACAGCCTGGGACTGGTGGCCGTCTGCTGTCTTTGCGGATACATCGGACAAATAAACGTAGCATCGGTCCGCCGCTCGGTACCAGCGAAACATGGAGACAATGGCGGTGGAGAGCTCGGTGTGATTTGGCTTGTTAATACAACAGGTATCGATCCAAAAATAGCCCAGCCCATCCTGCGCTGCCTGCCTTGCACAGAAGTTGAGCTTCTCGTAGCCGGCTTTCGTCTTTCCAGTGCCATTCTTTATGTCGTCGTAGGTGACCTCTGTCGGCTGGTCCCACGTGTGTGATAGGATGGCGTATGGAGGAAGCTTGTCAAACAAAAGGTCGTCGGTTACGGCAAACCCCGTAGCGGTACAGTGGAGAAGTCGCATGATGGCGAACGCGGTTTGACAAGGCGGATGGGTACTGTGTAAATAGGAAGCTGGAGCCAGGTTTTAGCTAGGAGCAAGCGATGGAGCAGAGATCGGTAGGCTTACGATATGCAGGGTTCCGTTGCTGTGCATCAGAGACAAGCTTGTACGTTGAAGGCATAGCATGAAAAACAGAATCCGTTGGCTGCACCGAAAGACGAGACAAAAGAAAAGGTGCTTCACGGAAGGATGCGCAGCCATCTTCTTGGTGGGGTAAAATGCCCCACCAGTGGCCTTACCCAACCTTCTCCGCAAGGTCAAGCCTTACGACGGCTGCCTAAAGCGTTTCGACAATCCTTGCCCACGGAAACTCGACGTACGGGCGGCTCTGGCCCAGGCACATTCAACGATCCTGTCCCAGCCGACATTCTACCGGCCCTTCTCCACTACGACCGCGATCTCCACCGAAATGCGGCTCCTCGCACGCCGGTCCGACGGCGGATTCGTCGTAACCGAGAACCTGCCCGACAACGAAAACCTCCGATATGCCATACTGTCGCACATGTGGCAGTCCGAGGAGGTCACCTTTAAAGACATAGTCGATGGCACAGGAAACGATAAGGCCGGCTACAACAAGATCCGGTTCTGTGCAGAGCAGGCAAGACGTGACGGGTACCAGAACTTCTGGGTTGACACCTGCTACATCAACAAGCGGGATGCCAATGAGCTAAGCGAGGCGATCAACTCCATGTTTCGCTGGTACCAAAAATCCGCGCGCTGCTACGTTTTCCTGTCGGACGTGTCGATCGCCGACCGGGCGCAGAACCGTGAACCATCCCAGCAGCCGTGGGAAACGGCTTTTCGGAAGAGCCGGTGGTTCACGCGCGGGTGGACGCTCTAAGAGCTTCTCGCGCCCGTGCCGGTCGAATTCTACACCAAATAGCACGTGCGGCTCGGGAACAAGACCTCTCTCGAGCGGTTGGTCCACGAAATCACAGGAGTGGCTGTTTGGGCGCTCCAAGGAGGTGACTTGTCTTGCTTTACGGTCGAGGAGCGATTTACGTGGGCCAACAAGCGTAAGACAACACGAGACGAGAACTAGGCCTATTGCCTTATCGGTCTTTTTAGCGTCTCTATGCCCACGGTATACGGCGAAGGAAGAGAGAAGGCCATTCGCCGGCTAAACAGGGAGATTAGGAGGACCGGTGAAAACGTTACCCTTGCCGGATCTTATGTTTCACAGACGCCAATGCTCCAAGCCAATCTGAGCCAGTTTCTTTCTGAATACCACCAACAGCGGAACGATTTACTCAGCCAAAGGCCCAGAAAGGCAGTGGATCAATACGAAGACTGTGTGATGACAACCTGGGAAATGTCGCCCCCCGGCTACTGCGCTCCGGCTTGCCACCACCACCTGCGTACTGCCCTCGCTTCTTTATGGGGCCGCAGTCTGGTACCCAGGCCGGACCCGGCCTGCGCTCGGCCACAACCGCCGCCAACGACCCCAAGTCTCCACTCGGAAAGGATGGCACATCGACCTGATCAACTCCGTGCTCAAGGTCGCTGCAATAGCCGTCCTCCCAATCTGGAAGACCACGCCCACGCTCACCACCTTCCGCGACGCCGGCCTACCGAACGGCCCACTGGCCCTCGAATAAGTACGCATCCGACAAGCCTTGCGGATACGAGCCGCCGACCAAGAGCACCCACTTACGAAACGCTCACGCATCCATGTCAACACACGCGGAAAACGCTCCGGAGAGCTATTCCGACGACGCTCGCAGGTCCAGCTACTAGCCGAGTCCCTCCCTCCCTTTCTACAGCTCACCCTCACCCCCCCCCCCCCCCCCCCCCCCACCACTCGCCCAAATGCCGCACCAACCCCACAAACGCCACACCAAAACAGGAAGCCGCCGCGGCCTTAGCCACCCACCCACCCCCCAACGACATCATAGCCTTTACCGACGGCTCCAAGTTAACAGTCGACCAACAGCACCGTGTAGGCTTTGGCTACGCAGTCTTCCAGGGCCTCTCCGAACTCCGAGCAGGACACGGACGCCTGCTTTGATCCTCGCTCGGATCCCTCTGTTTGTACCGTTCTAACTTTCGGGGCCGGAGGCCTTAGAGGGACGGTGAACAAACCCCAACCTTTGATCATGTAGCTCCTTTCCTCTTCCGCTAGCCGGAACGCCGGCTGGCAATAGCGGTTGCTCGTCCAGATCTCCGCAGTTTTTTCCCTAGAGGGTTCTGCGTGTAACCAATCTTTAATTTCAGACCTTGATAGTCAGGATTGGCGTAGCTATATAACTACATAGGGAATACTACTACTATTCCTATGCTCCGCTACTTTCTTGATGCACAATGTCCTTAATTGCCACTGTTATATTTCTTTGCTCTTTTTTAAATTCAATACCTCGTTTATGGTCTCTCGGCATTTCGCCAAAAATTCTTCATCACTTATATCTTCGTTGGCAGTGTATTTGAGCCTTAGAATACTCTCTACCATACGCCGTAGTCCAACTTCCCCATCACGTAGCGTGATCGCTAGTTTGTGGCCGTCGCGCACATTGAACAGGATCGTACGCGGCAGCTTTCCTGTGTGTGCAGAAAAAAGGTAGGTGTACAGGGCAGCTTGCACAATGTGTTCGTCAGACAAACTGAAGACAAACTTGATCTCCCAGACGGAATCGGGGTTCTTCTTGGTGTCTTGTTCGTTTTGAGAATAGATGACTATGTCGGCACAGCCGAGAAGTTCTGTTTTCTGATTTTCGACGGTAAGTAATCGGCTGGACTTGACCTCAAAGTCGACTTGCCCCATCACTTCTGTGACCATGACATCTCTTAGCCGTTTCCTGACTCGGATCATATCATTGCTGTTGATCCAGTTAAATGGATGGCATTTCATTTGCTTTAAGCGTGGCGTGTAGCCGGACTTGCGTGCTACGTATTGACAGGCCAGTCGACAAAGGTGAGCTATTCCGTCCTTTGACCAATTCATAAAGCCGTCTCCCGTGTCTGTATCCAGGCCAAGCGTTTTCTTGACTGTCCCTGTTAACTCATGTTCGACTGCTGCTGCGACCACAAGGCCATTAATGTCGCTCACAGCTTCATAGTGCCGTTTCGTACGATTCGTACAAACAATGTCGCATACATTGATGTGCTCGTTATTGGGAAGGGGTGACGACAGTTCGCGGATGTACAATTCCTGCCGGATAATCTCTCGGAGACGCACAGCTGGTAGGTGCCGAGTCAGCTCCCGGACGAAGACCTGGAGTGGCGGGTGGAACCCTTTACCGGACCAAGCGGCCTGGCTGGTCCGGTGCGGCGATGATGGGTCCGTTCTTGGTCATATTCTTGACTGTAGCCGTCTTGTACAGCTCAATGACTGACAGAAATGGCATGGGTTTCTTGTTGTCATCATGCACCAGGACAAGCTGCATTTTAGCACGCGTTAGGGCGACAAAGATCTCGTTAGGGCAGCGGTTATCGAGCAGATGGCGTCCAAGAAATTCAAAGAAGGAATTGTCAACGCCGAATAAAATCACCAAATCTGCCTCGCTGCCCTTAAAGGCGTGGATTGTAGAGACACGGAGTTTCCCATTCGTCGTCCTCTTATCCACAGGTAGTTCATCACCGCGTGGTTCTGCGATGGGCACTCCACGTCTCGACAGTGCATTGATAAATTTCTTTAACGGTGCATTTTTGCGTGTCGCCGGTGCAATAATGACACTGTTCTCAACCCCATAAAATTTTATCAAATCGAATAGTTCTTTCATCAGTTTTCCGCTCTCGAAAGGATTGCATCTCAAGACAAGTGGTTTCGGGCCGGGCTTGATGCTAGTGATGTATGGGACGCCTTTGAGAAACACCCGGTTCACAAACTGAGCATTGGTTCCAGGCATGCGAAAACTTCTGCCTAACTCAACGTTTGAGAATGCGTGAGGGGTGATAGGACCGAAAATCTTCGGTGCCATAGTCAGGTAGCGGCTATCGGAGCCATGAAAACGGAAGATGCCCTGCATTGCATCACCAAGAGTAACAATGCATGCACTCTGTTGTTCGTTGCCTCGTCGTTCAAGCCGTAATTTTCGGTCGTTTGCTTGATTGAAGCAAGAGGTAGTCCACAACAGCAGATCATTGCAATCCTGGAACTCGTCCTGAACAACAATATCAAAAGGCTCTGATTTCCACTGCGGAAGCTCTCCAGATCTGCGAACTTGTTCCCGCCAGTCCGCCAGATCGATGTCCGTACGTTTGACTGAATTTGATAGCTGACCTGCTATGCCGTGAATGGTGGAAACATGGCAGTTGGGATATTTTTCGAGACGTTCTTTCATCGAATCTGCCAGTTCCCTGGAATAGGCGAACGCTGCTATACGTTTGTCCGGATATGTCGTGGCAATGGCCTCTATAGTTGCTGTCTTGCCAGATCCTGGGCAGGCTCGAACCAGCACATTCCTGTTTTCACACAGCTTGGCTACTTTTTCTTGGTCTCGAGATGGCGTAAACAGCGTCTTGCCTTTATTTGGGTCCCGTTTCAGGTTGACACAACCGCTCTGCGTGAAATATCGATAGAGACAAGGAGCCTAAAAGACAATATTTGTGAGAGCTCTTTCCCTGTATGTATAACGACTTTGTCGGTATACAGCCTCAGGGACCGGCCTGGCAGGGCAGAGGGAGGAGCACGTGCCAGAGCATGGGATCGGTGAGACCCCCACGAGGGCTCACGGCAAGGCTCCACCAGTCTGAAACGATTGTGAAATAACTACGTTGCGAGGCCTCTGTTGCCCCTATTCAGACCTAGACTAGACAACCAACAAAAGAAGCATCACCACAGACCATTGTACCACCGCAGGGCACTCACTTGCGGACGTACAGGGCCACGGTGACTTCAACAGTGACATCACAACGATCGTTGATAACTAACTAACCGCGGTGTACCGACAGACTTTGTAATATCCCATACCTGAACTCGACATAACGTCCAGGAAATTCGTGAAAACATATCTGATGATAATGGAAGCTGTTATTGATGTTGCTAAGCCTGTCTCGCCTTCCTGGATTATTGTAGGCCTTGAAAACTTCTTATAATTTGGCGGTATTTTTGCGCCCTGCATGTATCTCCTAATTCACATGTGATCCTTCCCACAGTCGGCTTTTGCTAGTATCAGTGATTTGAGTGCGGGGTATTTTTGCCTTACGTGGGGCGGGCCCTGATTTGTGGTACTTATCTCTCGCTGTGCTTCAAGCAACCTTCTGTTGTACGAGAGATTTCCTTTTTCTTAGACAAAGAATACTCTTCGACGAATCAATTTTCTGCTTGCGTCGTTGTTTGAGCTCCCGTTTTCGTCGGAATGTTTTGGGTTCCCTTTGCACAAGCCAATAAAAACAGGGGCATAAGCCTGCAGCTATTCGCATTCCAATCCGCATCCGGCCAATTGCATCTAAATCTCATGCTATTTAAATACAAGACAACTTCCATTCGAAAAATAAAAAAAGCGACTGCTTTCTTTCCTACATTTGCGTTTTCCTAGTAAGATTAAACAACTACAACAAAAATGAAGTAGCAAACGAGAGTTAATAACGTTGCTGGCAAACGCCTCGCTTGCAGCCCTCACACAAACTGCGCTTATGCGGTGGGCCAGCCTTGACTGTGTTTGCTTGTCCGCCTGTCCAAACACCTGCCCACTTCCTTAATCGGTATGCAACCCGCTCGATATACGACTCGCTGTCTAATGTGAAGGTGCCCAGTCCACTGCATCTCTTGCAACACTGGTTGAAGACGAGCGCATTGTATCCATTTCCTTCGTAGCCCCGAATCACGATGGCCACCGTCTTGCTGTTCCATTTGCCGTTGCAGCCATGGTTGCATTTGAAACGTCCCATAATTTTCGTACAGTAAGTTTTATCTGCTTCTTCATCGTCGGTTGTCGTGTTGAACCAGGGGATGATGTTGTCATCGAGGACTGCCGCAGCTACATCGTCATGTAGATTCGGAAACATGAAAGACGACCGCGTCTCTCCAGAATGTTTTGGGGCTGTCTTCTTTTTTGCCATTCTTTTTGGGTTGGATTGGGTTTTCGTTGCGGCCAGTGACCGTGTCGTTGACCGTGGATTGGTGTATGTTAAGATACTTGAAGTTTTCGACTTTGGACTCAATGCATTAAGGGTTGTGTGCAGCATGCGTCTCATGGTTGTTGGTGGGCTCTTACCGCTCTTAAGAGCTTTCGTCGGTTTGTAAATCTGTTGCCCATCCAAGGAGTAAAGGGTTGATATTTTCTGGAAGACCGGGTCGATGTATGGCCTCTTGTTTGATTCACAGAGGCTTTTCTCTGGTGCCACGTATAGTTGGCACCAGTGCCAGTATCTGCCGTGGAGTGGTCCTATCAGATATCTTGCTTAGCGAGCTGCAGGTATGGCGCAGAAGTGAACCGACTCTATTGGCTGGTATAAAAATATGTGATGCAATTGCGGACTAAGTTGGGGTAAAGTTTTGTTGTGGTTTGGAAACGTGTTGTTGGAGGACAAAGAAGCCTAACTACGTGATTGTCAAATTGTTGGGAATGTGCCATGACCGGTTTACGAGACTGGCGGCGCAGACACAACTGTGAAACAACTTTCCTATCCACAGTGCCTACATAGAGAGAACGCTATCAAATTTTCGGCCAGTGTAATGGCCCTGAAAAACATTTCTAGGTAGCTGTATCACCTCAGCACTGGGATTTAAGTAGTTATTGCAATGGCTGTAGATGATGGTGTCACTATATGTTTGAGGAAAACTAACTATAACGTAACCCACGGGTAAGTGGGACACACGGGTGAGTGGGACACCCTCACCACCTCGCGAACATCTAAACCTCTTTAACACAACCACAACGCCTGAAATCAATTAAAACTAATCGCTATTTTCTATTTCAGACCCTAGAGTAACCGCCTGACAGGTTCTTGCGTTATGACCGGTCTTCCCGCAGACGCTACAGCAACGTTGCTTCGGTGCAGACCGGCTTAAGCAACCTGGATTTTCCTGAGTCTCCTGCGCCACCTGGGCATCCACCTCTCTTTGGGCTACTAGATCCTGTCCCTCGCCCAGAGTCATGCTTCGGCCTTCCCGAAGACGTGTTTTCTTGGCTCTCCGACGCTTGCTAAGTATTGCATTCTCGTCTTCAAGGACCTTCATCCTTGACTCCATTAGTGCAAACCGGTGCATAATCCCCTTCGCCCCCTTTGCAAATTGTTTAACAGCCTCAATAATTGACGATGGAGAGCTTCCTTGGTGACGAGAGATCCGGCCTTTAATAAAGTCAGACTGTGACATAGCCTCTGTAGCAGTTTTTGGCGTTCGAGAGGTCCATGGTTCGTGTAGCCCGTGAGATGACCTTGGAGGCGTTGGCGTCTTAAACTTTAGATCCAACTTAGATAAAACTGCTTCTGGATTATAGGGTATAAGTCCTGATCCTCGAAAACCTCCTTGGATGTTTTGTTCCGTCATTGTCTGTTGGAATGCTGTAAAAAACGCAGGAAGAAAGTCCTCCTTGCTAATGTGTGTTGTGCCTGCCTTCATCTTAAGCTCGATTTGCCGACCGTAGGCTTTCTTGAGTGGGCCAAAACAACTAACGTTAAGAGGCTGAAGTAGATGAGACGAGTGAAGAAGCATGTAAAGCGTAATAATGTTCTTCTCTTTACAATAAAGTTCAAAGTTGACAGAGTGGTGGCTTTCATGTCCGTTTAGGATGAGGAGGCGATAACTGCCTTTTGTATACAACTTTGTGTGTTAGTCAAAGTGTTGGATCTAATTTAAACCAATCTCGTTAGTCGTCCAGCCGTTTAGGGACGTTGCGATTCTTCAATCGGGAGGAATTGTGTTGTCTTAGTACCAGGTCGAGAGGTGATATTTCCCTACAACTACTAAGAACGGCGGGATGCAGAATCCGGTCGCGCCAACGCCTTGGATCACTGTGACCCATTCCCGATTACCCGGCTGTCTTATTTTTGCGTTAGACCGTCTTTCAGAGTTTGTAACAACCATCCCGTTGGCGATCACACCCATTTGGAAGCCAGTCTCGTCAAAGTTGTAGATATCCGAGTCTACCACACCGTATTTTTCGACCGTATTCCGTACAAGGTGAAACCACGCATTTATCGCGTCAGAATCTTCGCATTAAGCCCTTTAGTAGTCGTACTTTCGGAAAAAACGCGTCCGGAGCTGTGGTTGTCGCTTAACGAAGCTTGCTGGCCAGTTGATTCCAACGCGTCCTGCATTGCGCTGCCCTAAGAGAAGATTCGCCATTTCTCCAACCTCACTTAACCGAGGCGGGTATGATCGCGAATCCAGGTCAAGTATGTATTCGATAATTGTCTGCTCTTCTAGCTCAGTCAACTTTTTAGATTTCGGCGGGCTGTCGGTTTTAGAAAGGACTCCCTTTCGGCGGCGACAAAGAGTTGATCGAGAAGTATTATAGATAGACGCCGCGCGACGGATTGTCAGCGACGGGTCTCTTTCCATAGCTTGAAGTGCCATGTTTAATTGAGCATCTTTTGAAGGAGTCTCCATTGTTGGTTGTAGAGAAAAACGTAGTTGAATGGTTAAAGTCTTGTGAAATAGCGAGGGTGTCCCACTCACCCGTGTGTCCCACTTACCCGTGGGTTACGTTACCCGTAATAATGGTCATCTACCCACTTGTACACCGTGGTCTTTTCCACCTAAGATACCTCCCCCAAAACTAGGCAAATTTCGCTGTAATCACTAAACTAAAGCTAGCACATAGCCTCGTAGATGCTACAGTGGACTTTTTGTCCGATGCAAAACTCTAAGTGGTCAATTTAAGTAGAATGCAAGGTTTTCGTAATTCAGACCATCGCTCATGATGTATTTGACGAATTTGTCGCTGATAAGAATGCGGAACTCGTTTCTGTCTTCTGCGTACACGCTTCCCTGGAACACTCGAATAATAAAGCGGATGGGATATGGAAAGGGTCTAGACTTGGTGCCTTTGCATGTACGCAATTCTCAAAGAGCCTGTAAAAGATTGGTTCAATGTGAGAAGTGTGTGACTGAGGTGTGGCGGTGCAAGGGGACAAAGCCCACAGGAGGAAAATCGGAGAGAAACGGGATTCTATATCAAAACGTATTGAAATCTTTTTAAATCTAGTCATGTATGCTCTTGGTATAACTTCTTAAATCTGACTTTCAACACATATAGAGATATAAAGTGAAAGATGCAAGAACACTGTATACAGCGTAAGCCCACACACTCTTCCTTTTTTACACCTTTCTCTCCACTTCTGTCGGCTCAACATGCTCTGTCATAGCCGCCTGCACCTCTTTGGATTGTTCGGCACGGTCAACCAAATTGTCAGCGACTTTGCCTGTTCTGTAGGCGCTGAACGTGTTGGACTCGAACAACTCGTCGATCTCCTCCAGTGTGCGCCCGGCGGTCTCCGGGAACATAAAGAACACGTGGAACGTCATAGCAAAGCAGAAGACGCCGAAGATCATGTAAATCTTCCACTGGATGTTAGTGAAGCCGGGCGAAACAAAGTATGCGAGTGCGAAGTTGAATATCCAGTTGGTTGCCGCCGAGAGGCCGACGCCCTTGGCACGGTACTTCAGCGGGAACACCTCGGAGCAGTAGATCCAGCCGGTGGGAGCCCAGGTGAAGCCGTATACGCCAACAAAGATGTAGCATAGGGCAATGACAGCCTTAGCGGGCGGCCCAGTAATCTTCCAGCGCAGAATGCTATTGCCGTTGACCGAGTCCACATAGTGACCATACGAGGCCATGACACCGCCAATGGTGAAGTGCAGCAGGCAGCAGAGGATAGAGCCGACGATCAAGAGGGAGCGACGCGGGATCCTATCGACAATGGGCAGGATGACGCCCGTAGTGACGACAAAAATGACATACTGGATAACGGACGACGACACGCTAGTGTTGCCCGACATACCAGCCATCTCAAAGACGTAGACAACATAGTACATGTCGACGTTCCCGCCAAGGAGTTGCTGCCTGGGAAGGATGGGTTAGCTCGCTTGCAGGAAAGTCCCACTCCTTTTTTGGGGGGATCACAGTTCATCAAAAAGTAATGCATTAATACATACCACATTTGCACGCACATGCCGCACATCGTCCGTCGCCACAGCTTGGGGCCGAACAGCGCTACAAACGTTGTCTCCTGCGCCTCCTCGGCGATCCGCACAGCTTCGCGCACCTCGATCATCTCCATCTGCACCTGCGGGTTCTCCCGGTCGCCATTGGCATGCAGCATCGCCAGCACGTCCAGCGCCTCCTCCCACCGGCCCTTGGACGCCAGCCAGCGAGGGCTCTCGGGGAAAAAGGGAAGAGCGGCACCAAGAATAACAGCCGGCATAGCCTGCACACCCCAGGCGACACGGAAGGCGGCGGGACCCGAGATGCGCGCGGAACAGCCCCAGGATATGAGGTACATGACAAGGATGCCCCATTCGATGGCCCATTGCTGGATGCCGACGACGCGGCCACGAATGCGACCAGGGCTCAGCTCAGCCAGATAGACGCAGACCTGGCTGCTGGCAAGGCCGATGGCAATACCGTTGACCGTCCGGCCGACCATGAGGTGGGCGACGTTCTGGGCGCTGCACTGGAGGGCACAGCCGACGATCCAAATAGCGGAAACCACGATAAGAACACCACGGCGGCCTATGGCGTCGGCAATCCAGCCGGCAACCATAGCACCAACAAAGGAGCCTGCAGACATAATGGCAGTGATGATGCCCTGCAAGTTAGAGTCTGGGTGGTGGAAGTATATGAGAAACTGGTCGGAAGCGATCCAGGCGGACATGGATGAGATGTCGAAGCCGAAGAGGGCGCCGCCCAGGGTGCCGAAGGCGGCGAGGACTGAGATAGCATCTGTGTGAGTAAATCTGACTGAGAGGACGTATGCCCTTCAATGCAAGGCAAGGCACACAACAAACGAACTGCAAGATAGGAAAACGGGGAGAGAGGGCAAGCCCACGGTAGATGTTTGTGATCTTATACATCCTTATCCTGGCCGAGTGATAAGATTCTTGTTCTTTTTTTCTGTCTTTGTGAGATACAAATTCTGAAAGGACGCATGATCGGGCTCAAGGTCCCATAGATCTCAACAGGATTTCTTACCATCCGATTCCAGAAAAAGGGGACCATCACTCTTATCTATATATGCTGTTCTGAAGTGAACCCAAACCCCCTATTGCCGTCACTCCACCACGTTTCTTTTCTCCCCGTATCCCGGAGGTAAGACCCATGGGGTAGACGGTGGGCCCCCCTCACCCACCCCCCCCCTCCCCATAAGAATCAACAACACCCGGATACAAACCTGATTCATACAGACACGCTGTGAGTAACGTGAAAATTACCCTGTTATGAGAGGCAAAATAAGGTCTTTAGAGCCACAATTTCGGAAAGTGGCGCCTGCAACGGTATCTGCCTCTTCTTTGCTTGCTTCATTGATAGACTTTTACTGTGTCATTGGTTTTAGCCATTTAGCCTGGGCGGTTATAACGGCTAAAAAGGCACGAAACAACCCTAGGGAGCTGCATTTCTGACGTATCTATGAACATGGAAGAATCGTGGCATCCTTGCCTCCGTACAAAATAGCCGTAACACTGCAACTAAAATCGTTGCAATTAAAGTGGGTCGCCCGAGAGTGAAGAGAGCGTCCGAGGCAACATTGGCCGTCATCTTGACGTTATATATCGTCCACAACACGTTATCTGGTGGTGCACGCTTCTCCGGCTACTAACAACCGAGGTGCAGAGACCCCTTTAATTGGTGGAGGATCACCTCCGCCCCTAGAAGCCGTGTGCTTCGACCCCGTAAGGTAGAAGGAATGGGGAGCTAAACTAGTTGGGTAAAGGTGATTGAATGGCAACAATAGCGGGGCATCAGTTGTTTCGGGCCTATTTTTTTAATGTCTTCAGTTAATTAAGCAGAGAAAATAAAACTTCACCCTTTACACATACACGTACTCGTACATAGAAATCTTATAACACATTTAGGTAAGCATATTAATTCTTGAGTGAACCTTAGACGCCATTCAGTAAGCGTTCTAACTAACTTACTCGTACAAATTCCTCACAGGATGCAGCAACACCCGTTTATACTTACTTCTGTTTGTAAAGCATAACTGTATTGCAGCTTACTTTACGTAGCTATAGGTATTAAACACATCAAATTTACTCATCTGAGTAGTAAGCTACACGTACAATATATAAGATACCGCAATAATATGTTTGCACAACTCACATAGACAAGGGAGTAGAAACCCCCAAGAAATCACTTTGTGAAAATATGTCCGCCGCCCACCTGTAAAGTGCAGCTTGGCTTTCGACAGGTAGAGCAATATAGCCTTCTGCTCGTGCAGGTCGACCGAGTGGACATCCTGTAGGAATCTCGTTCGATCAGTGCATAACACGCTGGTCCATACGAGTACTAGCCCCTGGAACGGATTCTGCCGTTGCGACCTCGTACCGTTACAATACTACAAATACCGAGGAAATCCGCGCTCTGGCCGCCCCGCAAGAGAAATGGCGGGCGACAGGTTGTCGTCGGGGTCCTCGGACAGGCTGGATCAGAAACTGGTATTGTGATTGTGGGTGGGTCAACACGTGAGAAATGTAAAAAGTAAAATTCCGGGGTATTCCTCGGGGTTGTCAGGCGAATCCCCGGAACGCTCCATACATTCTGAAAGCAAACCTGTTGTCGCAGGTAGAGCCATCATGACAAATGCTGGTCTAAACCCCAGAGGGACGTACGAGGACCCACAGCTCTCTTAGAGAGAACCACCTCTTTCCATAACCAGATCACCCGAAAGTCCGGAAGCAAAAGCATGCTTTCCACTCAAAACCTCTACGAAATACTGCAAGCTTACCAGGGACCAATGCAAAGAAAATATCTTGGCACAGCACTTATCATGTCCAATACTTTCACAGAACAATGGAAACGGTTTCGTCTCAAGAGCAAAGGGTACGACTGGCTAATTCAATCATCCCCGCGCCATCCCATTATGCCTGGAGGCTGTGGATATTCTACGTCATCGCTGACAGTTGCCTCGTGACATGACAGACGATCAACGAACTCCAGTCCAACTGGGTGTGGGTTCCGGGTTGGGTAGATGGATCAAAGACCAACACTGCGGGGAGAGTTGTTCGGTTTACACGCGAGTTTGACCTTTCTTCCGCCCCGGACAGCGCATTGCTTCATTTCACAGCCGATACCCGGTACAAGCTCTATGTCAACGGCGTGCGCGTCGCAGTCGGCCCTAGCAGGAGTAGTCCGATCATTTGGTATTATGACACTCTGGATATTGGTTCCCATTTGCGGACAGGCCACAATGTCGTCACATTCGTGGTGGTTCGGTATTTCGTGTCCTCAAGAGTCGCCATGCCGTTTGCAAGGACACCATTTCCGGGCTTGACTGTCATAGGACGTGTGAATGCCAATGATTCATCCGTGAACCTCCGTTCTCGGGAGAACTGGCTGGGGCAAGTGGACAATAGCATTTCGTTTCCCATGGGCCTTGTTGATGACATGTTTCTTCATGTAGGTCAAGCCATTGAAATGATCCAACAACTTGCATCTAACGCGGTTTCTTCATAGATCAACGAGCGTGTATCGTCCACTGTCCCCTGTCCGTCGTTCATACCAGTAGCATACGGCCTCAGAACGCTGAACGGAGATCTTGCACCTTGGAGACTACGCCCGCGTCTCATCCCCATGCCAGAAGCTATGGACATTTCTGTGAAAACGATTCGCAGTTGCCAAAGCCCCATCCCCGAAAAATGCTGGGTAGCAAATCTCTCTGGACTCGGCCCGCTCAGCCTTCCTCCAGGTTCATCACATTGCTTGGAACTCCAGGCTGATGTTCATTCGACCGCTTTCTTGCGATGGACTTTTCGAGCCGAAAAAGGCCTCACTCAGGTCAAATTAAAATCCACTTACTCGGAAGGATATGAACTTGAGCCTCGTAACTACCCCTTCTTCCGGAGAAAGGCCGACCGCCTTGATGCGGAACATGGGCATCTTGTCGGGCCTCGCGACGAGGTGACACTGGACGTTGTAGATGACAAACTTGTGGAATATGAGCCGTTTTGGTTTCGCACATTCCGGATCCTACGGCTAGAACTCACGGTTGGCCCTGAACCACTCCAGTTAGTATCCTTTACCGCCACCCAAGTAAACTACCCACTTGCAGTGAAGGCCAGCTGGTCAGACGCATCCGATCAATACAGCCGAAACATTTGGGATGTATCTGTTCGAACGATGCGGAACTGCATGTTTGATGGATATTCTGATTGCCCGTTCTATGAACAACTTCAGTAAGTTAACCTGTGAACCCTGGCTCCAAGCATGTGTGTGTGATCTGTCAGGACATCATTGCCGCCTGATCTTGGAACGTGACTGATTCAAACAAGATACTCTGGCGACTCCCGCTCTGTTGGGTTATTTCATTATCTTCTATCCGGCGATGACCGTCTGATGCGCCAGGCCATTACCAACTTTGCCGCCTCCGTGACCTTCGAAGGGCTAACCCAGTCCCGATTTCCATCCCATGTTCCCCAAATTATCGTTGGATTTTCTCTCTACTGGGTGCTGCAAGTCTGTGATCACCACCTCTACTTTGGCGATAAGACTTATGCCCGCTCGTTTTTGCCACGTATCGATGGCGTGTTCGAATTTTATGACGCCCACATCGACAATTCGGGACTCATAAGCGGCTTTCCAGAGGATGTATGGCAATATGTTGACTGGGTTACCACCTGGGGTGCCACAGACGACCATCCGGACAAGGGCGTGCCCACGTCTGGCCGCCAGTCTAACCGTCACACATACTTTAGCATGCTATATGCCTACACCCTGAAACAAGCAGCACGACTGGTGCGAGACGTTGGCCGTCCTGGATATGCAGAGGAGTATGAGACTCGGGCAGCTTCGGTGGTCAAATCAGTTCGGGAGCACTGTTTTGATGGCCACTTTTTCACAGACTCCACAGCGGACATCGCAGACCCCCTTTCATATTCGCAGCATTGTCAGGTGTTTGGGGTTTTGAGTGGCGCTTCGGTAGAACCAGAGGAGCGTGCCCGTATCCTGACCGAATCATTCCATCTGCCGTCGAGACACGGTGGCGACGAAACCGACACTCAGTTTTCCAAGTGCTCATACGTGATGATGTTTTACGCACTTCGGGCGTTTTCCACAGTTGGAGACAACGGTTCGCTTTATGAAAATTTTTGGGGCTCTGCATGGCATCCGTGGCACCGCATGCTCTCTCAGAACCTTACCACTTGGGAAGAGGATGACGTACGACAACGGTCGGACTGTCACGCCTGGGGAAGTGTTCCCGTGTACGAATACTGCACAGAGGTGGCTGGAATTCACCCAACGTCACCAGGATTTGCCAGCCTGCTCTTCAAACCGCGCCTTGGGTTAAGTGAATCCATACACGCCAAAGTGGCGCTCGGAAAAGACAATGTGGCCACCGTATCGTGGAAATCGGTGGTGTCCGAAACCACAGGAGACACGACTAAACAGGTTGAACTGCATTTGCAAAAAGCTATTCCAGTTACCAGTGTACTTCCTAGTGAAGAGGAACAATATCACGGTGTGGTTGACAGCGTGACTCTTGTATATCCGCACACCTAGGTAGTGAATGGATATGGAGAAGCTGTTAAACATTTGTACAAATTTTGTGTTTGTACAAATACAAATACAAATATTTGTAGGCCTTATTCGCACTGGCACAAGGGTATCGTAAGATTTTGGTACGTTGTATCGGGAAGGGTTACGGTACACGTACAAATTTGTGGCTTAGGAGAAGGGTGAAATCCCTTCCTCTAGCCAACCAGATGTTTCTATGTCCGCGGAACACCGTATCCACTCTCCTTTTAACCGTGCATATTTGTATCCTACTCGTACGTACATTGTCACTTTATGTCAAGGAATAATATCCGAACTTCCATCAATTTGAAACCCTCCTGCAACCCGACAGACCAGAGCAAGTATCATTTACCAAAACTCTAACACATTACTTCGATAATCTCTTCGCCAATTTGCACACCAGTCCTGATTGCCGGGGAAACCATGTCGAAATAATATGAAAATTGTATTCTGCGTCCGCCGGTAAGATTTCGTACCGTGATATGATCGTCGGGACAACTTTGTAGACTTCAAGAAGCGCAATGTTGCGGCCGATACAAATGCGTGACCCACCACCAAATGTGAGGTCAGCCGCATTCATCTGGCGTAAGCGCTGTTGGTAGGCTTCTTCGTCTTCATCATCCTTCTGCAACCAGCGTTCGGGACGGAATTCATCTGCATCATTGCCCCATACCCCCTTGTTGCGCCCGACAACGAAAGGGTTGATCCCAACGCCAGTTCCGGGAGGCACAAAGCTGCCGTCAGGAAGCGTCAGACCCGACTCGGGGACATACCGCTCGAGAAGCAAGCCAACGCCTGGGTGCATCCGCATGGACTCGCGGATGACGCCCTCGAGGTATGGCAAGGAGCGAGCGGCACTGTAGGGTACGATTTCTGCAGTGTCGAATTTTGCCGCCAGGACTTCCTCTTCCAATCGCTTCATTGCTCGTGGCGTTGTAATTAAAAAGTTGAACACGGCACGGAGCGTAATGGCAGTTGTATCTGCGCCTGCGAGCATGTTAACCTGCAGGTAGCCAGTGATAATCTTTTCATCGACAGTATCCGGAGTCTTCTTCTTTGCCTCAATGAAGTGGTCGAGGAAATCCTTTTCGTCGGGCTTCTTTTTCTCGGCCTCTTTATCCCGTAGACGAGCCATCATGTTCTCCACCGAGATGCGTGTGACGTTGGCGAGATTCGGGGGTCCGATGCGCATGATGGGATTTTTGTCCAACAGATAATCCAAGAAGGGCATCTGGCCTACCATGGCAAAGTAGTCGGTGACCTGATCTGCAATGTGGATTGTCCGGTCGAAGTCGTACGCCTTCTCCATGTATCCGAATCGCTTGCTGAACGTGGCTGAGCTGATGAAGTCCCAGGTATCTAATTTGAAAGGTTAGGCTGATGGGTAGATGTTTCAGGGCATTTTGCGGACACTTACAGAAGGCAATCCACTGTCCAAAATCACAGTCCTTCCCCGTGTTGTCTCCCTCCATAAAACGTCGTTCCAAATGGCCACAAAAGTCACTGATAACACCATTCATCTTTGTTTCCATGGCTAGCACACTGCTCATCGAGTAGTATTTCACAATAGGCCTCTTCATGCGCGCGTGGGCAGCTTGGTCTGTGGTGCTAAACAGGTGGTAGGTGACCTTGCCGTCGATAATGCTGCTGCTGTTGTGATAATACTCGGTCTATTGCGTCAGTGGATATTTCTTTTGCATAGATTGATTTGCTTTAATTGCTGGACCTACTTTGCGCCATTTCCCATCAGTGCTATAAAGTGTTTTGATCAACTCGGGGTAATCAAGATCCAGCAGATTTGGCCCAATTCGTACCACAGGGCCATGTTTCTCGTGTAGTTGCTTGATAGTCCACTGGTATTTCTGCGTCCAAACTTGATATAGCCTCCAAATATTGGTCCACCCTGTTGTACAAGTCAGTTCCTTCGATATTCAATAAACACATAGATGGTATCGATAGACGTACGGGCAAAAAACGGGCCGGGATACCTGCGTAAAGGAGAGGTCAAGTACGTCACAAAGAGCCATATCAATAACACAGGTCCCGCAACCAAAGTTCCCAGAAGAACCGGTTGGTAGGACTGCTTGGAGAAGAAAGCTTGGGACATTGCAGTTGAGATGGAGCTGTTTGTGATACAGGCCTTTGACGAAGAGATCTGTTGCTGTCCTTGTGTCTGCCAGCCATGTCTTTTATAATTTTCTGTTGGTTGTCGCTGTCCTTTCACCGCATATGTGTCGCCACCGAGCCGACCATCTTCGGAAGGATACCCCAGATCCGCAGTTGGACCCCCCGCCCCTCAGATTAAGCTTGAGCTACCATGCGGGGGACCCCCCAGACAACGAATTACTAAATGACTCAATGGCGTTGGTTACCTTCTTTCGGATTCAATATCGTCTCCGAAACGCCGTATGCGAGAAGTACCGATTGCCATCTTTGCAGGCTCTCTCTGGCCACTGGATTTGACTTTTGCCTTTGTACAGTCCTGTCTTGAAGGCATTTCTTCGAGATGGCTTTGCGACATAGCACACGATCCTCGACGACGAAAGCCGTGGGTTTCTTAATATGGTTGGTTTTGAGACAGCCGATGTGCTGAATCAATGTGCTTCCAGCATAGGAATGAGATGAATGCCCCGCAGTAACACACTTCGGATGGCGGTCTGGCAGTCGGAAGAGCATGCTAGCTGTCTTTCTCCGCCTTTCATATGATGAAGATCTCTCACATTTCACAGCGAGTGTCACAAAGTATCCACCTCGTATCAGAATCTCTGGAAATGTGAAATCATTAACGTAAACCCCATGCGAGTGGGCCACCCAAGCGAGTGGGCCACCCAAC
>JACCPH010000061.1:14211-113496 GCA_014183095.1 Harringtonia aguacate | reverse complement strand
AGATTGCTACTGTTAGTGGGTGCGTGGGCTCCGCACCAAAAACACTAACAGTGCGCAAATTTCGGCAAAATACGCACAAAACTTCGGAAAAACGTCAAGAACAGAGGAATTCTGGGAGTTGGCCTCTGTTCACGCCTGACTTTTTCGCGCCGGTTCGATCACACGCTCCCTCCTACGATCTTTGATACGACTTTTTCGCATTTCGATCGCCACATCCGAACAAGTCCTCGTACGACCCAGCACGAGGCCACGTTTACCAGTCCGAGCACCGCTCCCGCGCAGGCATCGCTGCGTTTGGATTGCGACTTTGGGATTAGGGACCCAAGAGAGGAACGCTCTGGAAAGCTGGGTGATAACGGAGGAGGAGCACTGTTTACTTAGGTTTTGCCCCTTGTGGTTTCCCTGAGTCTCGAAGTGAATACTTAACAGTGAAGGAACTGGTCTGGTTTTGTGTATTCCCACCAAAGCTCCGAGAGAGCCCCACGAACCCCCCGAACCCTGAACGTCTCTCGATGAAGAGGGAATAGCAGACACGGCATGCCTGTAACAAGGCTTCAAAAGACACTAGGTGCTGGACTCCGGGGCCTATCCCCGCGTGTCCACGTCGTATACTCCTCGATTGAGTGGACAAAGGCTGACGCCATAGTCGACGACGTTAAAATAAATCAAATCAAATCAAATCAATGTCATATGATGATGCGTGTCTGCATCATAGTATTGAGTGCATGTTATCGTGTACCTGGCTGTTTGTCCGGAATTCCGCCACGACGCTGCCCGAACCCCCATTACCAAAGCATCGTGTTTACCCAGGGGAATGAAGAACGAAAGGGTTTAATGCATGCACTCGGAATCACAGTGGATAAGAAAACAGGTTCTTTGAAGCATATCGTGTTTAGACCATATATGTACTGGTTTAAGAATTTAGAGAGGCCATATTGCTCTCCATTGCGTTGGCGTCGATCGTTGAGAAAAGGTGCATTGTATCAAACGAATCAAACCAGAATAGATCTGGAGAAATGGCCGCCAGGTCATTCAAGTTGACTGGGAGGATCTCTGTTTGTGTCGGCCCGCCGCTGTCGTCTCTCGGTTGCACTTCCGAAATTCCGTCGGCTGTTTTGTTGTGGTGTAAAAACGTATCTGATTCAGGGACCGTCTGGATTGGCTGCGCGCTCTGGATGAGAGATCCTGGCACAATAGGCGGCTCTCTGTTCACTCTGTTCTCTCCGTTGTCCTCTTCTAGCACAAAGTGTTGTTGCACCGATTTTCCAATGGCGTGAACACTGCCAAAGAGTCCACCCACCAGATACCCATGACGGCTCATTTTGTGCTTCGCCCGGGCCTCCATGTAACTATCACAGGCTAGATGTAGGTGATCTAGAATCATTAGGTGTCGTTTTGCCACAGGATCATGACGAGCAAATCTCTTCAGGATGCTTCTAGCCGCCGAGAGACTTCGTGGCAGAGGGAAAGATGTGTCCAAGTCTCCAAAAATGGCAACGCCAAGTACCAGTCCGGCAACAAACACAGAGTTCACCACAAACGGTAGGCGCTTTGGTATGGCTTCTGCGCTTGCCAGAGTTTGCAGAATGTCTACTGTCAAGATGGCAGACTCCATGCACGACTGTACCAAGATGTGCTGTGAGAACGAAGACGGCGCGCCCTCTGAGTATTCGAGAAGAGGCTGAGAGGTCGCGCTCGCTTCAACGTGATTCGAAACCGTTTTCAGGAGAAACGGGAGGGAGAGCAAGATTATGGTCCAATATGCCGTCTGCTTCAGATGGATGAGTCCTATGTTGGGTATTTTGCCGTCCACTGGGTCTTCGATAAAGTCTCCCTCCTCTATGCCGTCATTTCTCAAACCCGTCGAGCATTGGACAGACCAGTGGCGGTGGTGTTTGCTGATGCGATCCAAGACGTCGGCGGAAACCATGCGCTTCGTGTATACATCGGAGAGGATGCACTCGAATATCATCGACAAGTCGTTGCAAGCAGAGTAGTCGTCACTGCGTGAGGTGTCCCGTGTTTCAGAAGTTGATGGCGGACGACCAAGTGATGCGCTCATGAAAATGTCGAGAATGCGAATAGCTTTCCACAGACGCTCTCGTGTCGAAAACTGCGCCGGCAAGAAGAGAGACGAGACGTCCTTGCGGTGGAGACCAAGTGCGTATGCCGCCCGCACAGCCATTCCTAGATACATAAAGGCTGAGTTGCGCCGGGAGGCGGCTAGCAAATACATGGTGATGAGGGCAAAGGTCTGAATGGTGGTGATATCGGGGTCATCCATGTGTGTCTCGACCGTCAAATAGCGGGCGTAGTTGAAGAAAGTCTCGGCTAGGTCGTCCTTGTCCTCCGGACCCTCCTGGGCTCCAATGGCAAACACGAGATAGTAGACAGAGCTGGCCGGATCAGCCTCGTCGGCTCCCTTGTCCAACCATTCTCGGATTCCACGCTCAAGCTCCGCCTGGTCAAACAAGAGGAGCACACAATTGGCGGATCGCAAGTACCACTTCTGAAGATAGCTCACATCCTCTGCCGTCTGCGCAGGGGGTGGGTTCTGGGCACTGGACAAAACCCATCCTCGCTGCGACTCGGGCGTCACTTCGACAATGAGGTGCCGCAGCGGATCGTCCACAAAGGCACATTCCCCAATTCGACGCCGTACAATGCGGCGGATATGCTGCAAGAACGAGAGCGTTGCCGAGTCACCGATGAACATGTATTCTCCTTTCGTATCTTTGACCAGACGGGACATCTGGGGCACTCTGGCCGGCAGCACGTTGGAGAGGGCCTCTGGCTGCGGCGGATCGGGATTGCCGTATGTGTCGCATGATGTTGACGCCAGGGACGGTGTTTGTGGAGCATGTGACAGCGTCTGGCTTTCGCTGGTGCGAATCCTCTCCGGGTCGGGGCTCGGCAGAGACGAAGCCACCATGGGCTGCGCGGACGGCTTCGCCCGGCAGTCTTGCCTTAGCCCCCTCTGGATGCATCGGGCACAGGGCCGCCGGCCATCACAGCGTTGTTTGCGACGCTTGCAGCTGTCGCACGCTTGGGCACATCGCCTTCGATCGGCTTCCAGAATCCGTTTCGTAGGCATGGTTTCCGGCTGCTGCCCGCGAGCCGAGCGAAACGCGGACAGCGCAGCTACGTGACGGGGACCTAGCGGCATTTATCTGGCCACAGGACCGAGGCTGTCGGCAGACGGGTACCCCTTAGCCGACGAGCCCCGCAGTGGGTTTCTGTTTCGGTCTCTCCGCATGCGTTGCACGGCGTTGGTTATTTAGGTGGGGTCTTTCGGCAGATAAAGGCCGGCAGTGCTTTGCTTTTTGGAGCCACGGACGTCTGGAGGTGGCATCTCCTGTCTGGCCTCTCATTTCGCGGCCATGGATCAATACAGCCCGTCATATCCACCAGACTCCTGCATCCGCAAGGAAACAGACGTGTTCTTCAAACAATTCTTCAGGATTTCGGACACGCCAGGACTGGATGACGAATATGTTGACCAGTTTACTGCTGATGCAGTCTTCATTCTAGCTTCAAAGTCGAGCAAAGGACGCAATGGTATGCCAGAATGTCTCAGTGAATGTCGGCTGGCTTCTTGCTTACGCTATGCTGACAACGTGTAGAGATCCGTGCCACGAGAGAGGGGATGTGGACGTCTGTGATCGCTCGTCAGCATACTCTTCATAAGCTTTTTCCTTTTGGAAACAATGCGACAGAAGTAATGCTCTATGGGTCCGTGGACCTCGAACTGAAATCAGGCGGCACAGCAACACTGGACTGGGCAGCCCATGCACAGCTAGATATCACGCAAACTGATGGGAAAACAAGAATGGCATTTTACCAGGTTTATCTTGTACGAGACGTTCCACTCGGTACAGCTTACAGCCTACTAACGCTATTTGCCACAGGATACCGGAGCAACGGGTGCATACAAAAAGTGACATTCCAGAAGCGAAAATTGAGAAAATGGCCATGAGAAAATGATCATGTGTCCGACATTGTATCTAATTTTCAATCTACTTGAGCTTCTTGAGCTTTAACATAAATCTATCTATAGCTGATCCAACCTCGTCGGATGCTTCAATGCAATGCCAGTGGCCAACGCCCTGAAGAACCTTGATATCCTTGTCGCTATCAGAACAACCCCACCTGTTGTCCATGGCAGTCAGCTACAATTTACATTGCTCATTGAATGGGCCAGGGGTCACGTACTCATTCAAAATCACCTGGGAATCTGCCAACGGGCTTGTTTTATCCTCATCTCCAGCAATGATGAGTACAGCGCTGTGACTCGAGCTGTAGACGGGGCGTGGCGCCTCAGCAATGGTACGGCACAGAGCAATGTATCCAGATGCCTTCTGTGATAGTATCAGAGCCCGAATGAATGCCTTTTGCGTTCGTGTGGACTCTGAGCCAGTGGCAGAAAATGGAATGGTTGTTGCCATTGCTTCCAGTCCGTCTGTACATAAAGTCAGTATTCGACCTGGAATAGCTGCAGGTGCTTACAGACTTTGTTGCACATCTTCAATACGAGACTGGAAAATAGTTGCGAGCTGTGGTCTTGGCAAGACTGGCCCAATTAGAACTGCGCCACGAAGGTGATATTCTGTGGCCAGTTGTGCCACCACCAGACCCCCCATGGAGTGGCCTACGGCAACCACATTCTCGGCAGGCACCCGTAGGTGGTGCAATAGGTCACTGGCATCCTGAGCTATCGACTTCACGGTCGGTGCATCGTCGCCTGGGACAATTTCGGACAGGCCACTTCCTTCATAGCTGTTAGACTGTTTTCTCGCCGTCGTTTGTGTTCAAGCACAACATCGTACAGACCAGGAGTATCAAACGCGATAGAAGAGTACCCTGCGTCGGCAAGTTGTCCCATCAACGCCACGTAGAAACAGTGGGACGATCCAAGGCCATGAATGAACAAGAGAACGGGGGCATTTGAAGGAGTCGGCACGTCTGGATCTGCACGGGTGTAGAACAATGTTTTGTTTTCCAGTTGAATCGACGGCATTTTTTGTGTCCAAATCGATAAATTGAATCCGTGGATGCCGTCGGATCTTTTGTTGGGGGCAAGGGGGGGGATGCAGGCCAATGAGATAATTTATTCTACCCCCTTCCGATCCTAGATCCGACAAGTGCGGCACCAGACGTCGTAATACTATTTCATCGTCGTACCGTACCCGAAACTAAAACCAATGAACCACCAATGGCCGAAGAGTTTCTTGCTCGGCATTTTATGTGGATCTCCAGATCCAGACAGCCGACATGGAGTGGAACAAGTTTTCGGATCGCAGTTCTTCTATTCCATTGCGTAATCGGCCCAGCCCGTCGCTTACGAATGGGTCGCGTATAAAACTCAACTGGGGTCAGTTATTGCCTGTCTCTTATCAGGGTGGGCAGTATTGATATCAATGCAACACAGACATAGACTGCTAGACGCGACATGTTAGAATGATGGGCAGCTTCAATCAGGGTCAATACTCCTCATTGGAGGAGACCAGCAGAATATTTGAGAGGCTCTGCGACAGATTTGATCAGTTTTCCCTGCCGCCGGCAGTCAAGACCCTCAAGCCACACATTCACTTCACGTCGAGGGCGAATTTTCCTTACTTCCCGGTCCCATTCAAAGAGACCGAGACGGCTGCAGCTCTGAAGGCCATTGAAGGTGCCGTTGCCTGCCTTCTTGCCGACCTCAAAGATAGCAGCCACACAGCTCGGCCCCGGCAGATTACTGTAAATCTGGAGAAGACCACTCTGTTCCTATGCCAGGCGTACATGGCCAAAGTCGGCGGTTTGGGAAAGCTGGATCCTGGAGTGAAAGGGTTACTTAAAGGTGTGTTGTTTTGGATTGCCTTTTCTATTCGACTTCAACCAACCCAATTTTTTATTCTAACATTCCAACTTCATGCAGACACGGACTTGCTTCGGGCCCAGTCTGATCCATATCGCAGGATGTCGGCAAACCTCTACGAGACCAAAGTGCCTGGGGAGTATTATCATATTCATGGCTCGTTGGAGGCATCTACAACTCTCCGGATGATAGGGCTGGAGCCATTCCGACCCGATTTGCAAAGTCATGAAAGCATTGCAAAGACGATCGAATCCGCTGTCAAGAAATTTTCTGTGGGGGAACTCGAAGACCTTAACAAAACAAACCGTCAAGCCGGTGTTCCCGCTTTAAAGCACGATTACTTCCTGCAGACTGGACATGTGAGTGGCAGCATCCTATTTGACGTGACCTGATATGTCCTGTCCCGCTGACACGCGTGTAACGTTGTTTCGGAAAGGGAAAAGCCAATGCTTCTTTACCGCCCTGGTCGGTTGAACAACTCGAATCAGAGACGCCACGGTGCCCACTGGCTGCGGGTTCGAACCCGGGTAAACCCAGAGTTCTTGAAGGCATAAAAGTTCTCGAGCTTTGTCGCATCATTGCAGGACCTGTCATTGCACGTATTCTAGCCGAGTACGGTGCTGATGTGCTAAAGATTACGAGTCCGAACCTGAGCGATGTTCCATTTTTCCAGGTAGATGGAAACATGGGGAAGCACGCTGCGGATTTAGATCTCAAAACTGCCGAAGGACAAGCCGAGTTCAGCCGTCTTCTGGCGGATGCCGACGTGATAGTCGATGGATACCGCCCAGGATCCCTGGAACGTCTTGGTTATGGGCCAACAGAGTTGGTGAGACTGGCGAAGCAACGAGGCAAAGGAATTGTCTATGTCAATGAAAATTGCTTCGGCTACGAGGGAGAATGGGCCAGCCGACCCGGATGGCAACAAATCGCAGACTGTGTTCGTACTTGGACATGATTCCCTCATTTTGCACATCAGAACTAACTGTCCACCTAGGTTAGCGGACTTGCGTGGGAACAGGGTAGGTTCATGGGCCTGGACGAGCCGATTGTACCACCATTTCCAATATCGGACTACGGAACAGGGTGCATTGGCGCTATTGCCGCTCTTACTGGTTTGTTCAATCGAGCTACTCGAGGGGGTTCATGGCACGGCAAGTCATCGCTTATGCACTATGATCTTCTCCTGTTCGATGTTGGACAGTACCCAGAGTACGTCAAGGATATGCTTCGAGAGCAAGCTGGCGAGGCGTTCATGTCACTGCGACATCACAATAGTGTTGATCAAATCTCTGGGACCGCACTGGTTAGATTGAAAGCTGTGCACCCAGAGCTCTTCGACAAAAGCTACCTAGAAAGCTGGTACGCGGAAGGATATCGAAAGGAAATACAGGTTGTGCAGCCAGTAGTTGAAATCGACGGCCTAGACATTGGTTTCAAACGAGCGAGTCGCCCCAACGGCTTCGACAAGCCATCCTGGAACTTTGACAGCAGTTCTGACTACAAGATAGCTCTTAAATGAATAGAGATAATTGCTTTGATTTACATAAACTGAACCCGGAATAGGTAATATGGTCCACGCAATTTATAAACGTAAAACAATGTGATGTGTATGAGAATGTGCATGAGTGTTGTAACATCGCACATGATAAGACACTGATTTTATGCACGAGCCATGAATTGCCTAAGTTACAAGTATCTGCATTTCCCGTACCCGAAGCCACGTACCGGAGCCGATATGGCGCGGGACTTATTTTGCGGGGGGTGCGGGGTTTCTGAGGCGGAGTTGCGGGGACGAGAACAACGCTGGTCCACGGACTCACGCTGGGTTAGGGGTTTGGGGAGCCAGAGCCGACGGATGAATCTGCGCCACCCGATATCCGAGATATGCATCTCCGTCTCCGAAAGCAACTCGTACGTTTATTTCGGTCAAATGACACGAATCCGTCGGATTGAATTACATCTCTGTTTATTGGTTTATTGGTCGTCGATATAATGAGATGCCTGCCACCTCACTTGCAAGAATGACTGTAACTTTACACACAGGTCAAATCAGACTCGCTCAGCTATTCAAGAAATCACGTTCACAATTCCTCCACTCTCTGTTCTAGAAACACCAGACTGCCAATATGAAGTCTGCTGAGACAATCGCCGAGAAGAATGGCGCCAGCCACGAAGAGGGCTTGGGCCAGGATTTCACCAAGAGTGTCATCGAATCCTTTGGCGCCAAAACAGATCCCCGTCTGCGGGAGGTCATGGCTTCCTTCATTCAGCATATTCACGACTTCGCCCGCGAGGTCCAGCTCACGGTGGACGAGTGGATGATGGCCGTGCAGATGATAAACACGGCGGGGCAGATGAGCAATGACCGTCGAAATGAAGGTCAGCTTGTCTGCGACGTCATTGGTCTAGAAAGGTAAGTTTTTCACGTGGCACAAGACGATCGATTCTTATTAATGGCTTCTCAGTCTTGTGGACGATATCACACACCGAGCCGCTGCCAAACAGGCAGGTTCGGGAACACCAACGGCCATCCTCGGGCCTTTCTGGCGTGCCGATACACCCATCCGTGAAAATGGCACGACCATCTCGTTCGAAACTCCCAGTGATGCTATAGTTGCGTACCTCTATGGAACTTTGACGTCAGCAAGTACTGGGAAGCCCATTCCCAATGCTTCTGTTGAGGTCTGGCAGGCTTCTACAAATGGTATGCCTACATTGAAGTACCACACTTTCAGAGAAGTCAAGACTAACCTTTTTGTTCAGGATTATATGAGCAGCAAGATGAAAACCAGCGGGAGCACAACTTGCGTGGGAAGTTCATCACCGACAGCCATGGTCGCTACTCGTTCTACTGCCTACGCCCCACTCCATATCCTGTAAGACATGTTCCAATGTTAGCCTGTGCCTGATAAAATCACTACTAACGGTGTAATGTCCAGGTGCCAGACGATGGCCCGGCCGGCAAGCTTCTTGGACTCCTGGATCGCCATGTATACCGCCCAGCTCATCTGCATTTCATGGTAAGCATATTCCAATGTATCTACGCACACAACAGCACAAAGATCACTGACAAACCAAATAGGTTATTGCAACGGGCTACAAGTCATTGGTGACACAGATTTTCGACTCGGAATCTGAATATCTCAGCAACGACAGCGTGTTCGCTGTGAAAAATGGCCTCACCGTGGAGTTCGTCCCACGCAAAGGAGATCCGAATGCAGAGTGGGAGTTGGAATACAATATTAGCCTCGCCACTGCTGTGTAGTAACCAGGACTATAGCTCAATTCAGACCAGTCGATGGTATAAGGTGAGCGTAAGACGAGCAATATTCGAAGCAAATTGGAACTGAAGATTGTCACCAAACTCATCCCCATTCATGTTTGTGTGCCGTTAATAAGTGATCCAGTCAGTCCTGATTTCTTTCTAGCAAATCAAACTTACCGTACTGTCCACGTCTGAGATTGGAAACTAGGGAACGTGTCTGAAAAAGCCTCATCGTGGCAATTAGTTGAGATTGTGAACGCTCCCCATCGCTACGATGGTTCACATGACAAGACCAGTCAGGTACCACTACAACCACATATCTGCATAGGATAGCATCTTGAGATAATGGGAATCAGTGGCCACAATTTTTGAGTGGCTGCCATGGCCATTTCTAGAAGATGGCAATGGATCTTAGTTGAATACATAAGGAATATGGCAGAGACAGGGACGGACTGTGGTTTAAATAAAGTCGCGGCAAGAGCGGAGCTAAATGCAGACAGCTCAACTTCCACAAGTCATATCTTCTGTTAGCGCCGTAAGCCCGCCATGATAGGACAGTATAGATAGTCATTTCTTACCAAGAATGTGCAAACAATGCATCCATGGATTCAAGGCATGGTCGTTGTCCAGATGTATGGTATTCAGCGCAATATCTGATGACTCTGTCGCAACTGTTTTCTGGCAGCTCTCAATATCAAGTGTTCTAATATTTCCTTCGCTATTTTGCAAATATGGCATGCCTGCTTCGTTAGGTACCTGCAAAGTCGCCACGTCGAGGCTATTTTTCGTGGAAATATCAGTTGATTCTCCGCCTAGGGAGAGTGGAGGGCTTGGCTCCATTGCTGTGTGAAATGCTGGACAAATTTATTTAGTCTCGTAAATAAGAATTGGATTGATCCATCGGGGTTAGAAGCAGTTGATATGAACGAGAACTGGCATATAAGGGCAAGTGATTTTCGAGAGGGGCCGTCTTTCGGACAGCTGTAACTGCAGTGCAGTTCTCAATGTGTGAGATTTGACTACAGGGAGGAGCGGAGGTTTTCCGTGATTATGTGGCAAGCAGAATTTAACATCAACGCCTGAATTATTTTCGTCAAATTTTGGCAACGTCTTCTGTTTGGCAAACAAGGGCACTTCAGAGTTGCAGGACTAGGTTAAACGTACTCTTAGATCCTGGATGTTATGGCCATCCGATTTTCCGTCCGAGAAAACAACAGAAAATTTTGCAGTCCCTCCGGTGCTGTCATACTATGATACATATTGAGGATGTGTATGAACGATGCTGGCCAAACAATACACTATGAATTTGCACAGAAGATGTATTAAGTTTTAAACGTTCTAGAGAATCAAGGTGCGAGTAAAACTAACGAGGTGACCTGGACCAACGCAGCTAGATGGGAATGGGTTCACCTGGCGACCAAACAGTTCCCCACTGAAGTCATCCCTAACTTCGCCCCCCCATCCTGGGGAGAGAAAAGTCAAGGTTAACACTGTAACTCAATGGAGAGGTGCGATAACAGCTCCTCACAAATTTTATTCGCTAGCCGCCTCCTACCCTAGCAGAGAGTGGAGATGCAAATAAACCATGTTCCGCATACAAGACTGTGCGTTCTCGGTCATAGGCTGAATACGATGCAAGAAGAAAAATGCCTCATTAAACCCCAATTCACGGGAGGACCGAGCTGCGGGCTGCGGACGAAAGCCGTGATACGGGTTGTGGGGGAGAAGAGGAGAAGCGAGGATTTCATTGCGGAGAGAAGCGACATTTTAGACGATGTGACTGGGGTAAATCCGGGGTAGTGCCCGATTCTTGTTTTGTGGTATCAAATAGAACCGGTTTGTGGGGACAAAAATTGCCGAGGTTCAACTTAATTCATATGGGTTTCTTAGATCGGATGACTTTGAGTTTGTGTGCAATGGAGCATGCTAAAAAGAAGAAGCGTCAGGTTCAAAACAAGACCAGGCTGCAACAAATTCATTTCTCCAATGCTTCCAGGCGCATGTGAATTGATGCGTAGATCATCATTGTGGCGATCTAGGCCTTGGTCTCGCGTGTCTTCTGTTTAGCTTGCCTATTGCCGGTGCCGTGCCAATAATATCTCGGCCCATTTTAGACTAAACTAAATAACGACATCTCGACCTTGCTTTTTCTCATGGGGGAGGATGACGCGTACAAAGCACGACTACGGTATAATTCACCAACCTCCACTTCCTATATTCATCCACTTCACAACCTACCATCTCCACATCCCGAAGAACTCGTTCTGGCTCACCATGTTGTTCTGCACTAGACATTTGTCTCACACTCGGGTACGGATGTGTAATTTATGTTATAATAAAAAAATAATAAATTAAAAAAGGGATCATGGCGAGAACTGAGAGAGCGGTCGGACGGGGTCCAAAGTACAAATTGGCAAGCGTTCGCACCTTTCGATCGTTATCTGAATCACTCGTGCCTCGAAGCAAAGACTACCAGATCTTTCTGTATCTCAGATCGGTGACTGGATATCTCACGCTTGTGTCCGCCCCAAAAGTCACGCCAGTGATACTCAAGAGTCTGCGTCTCGGAAAGGAATCATCATGGTGCATGTTGTCGCAGCTGCTTTTGCCTTCGCCCTTCCAGGTGTCTGGGCCTCCTTGACCATCCAGGATCCTTCGGATGTCATTCCGCCTAGTGAATGGGCTGCCGACAACGCAATTGTGCCGGATTATAACGTCGCGTTCATTTCGGTCCAACCCACTGACCGTAAGTTTCACCATTATTTGTATCTTCTCACCAAGTTGTTTCATGAAGCTGACACCTCTTACTTAGTCGAATCTGCTTATACCTTCGAGGCAAATCACACCTCTCTCAGCCACGAGTCCTTTTCGGTAGACAAGAATGACAGCAATGTTATCCTGGTTGCCGACGGTGCCTCTCTCGACCTCGACGATGTAGAGGTGGTCAAGTTTGGCTATTCCAGCAATTTGTTGTGGGCCAGTTTCTACGGCTTCAATGCGGCCGTCAACGTGGTAAATTGCATAATCTATGTCTTTGTGTGGTTTTAAGCTTCCATGCTAATCTTGCAAGGCCAACGCGTCGACTGCTAGCCTGAGTGATATCAACATCACCGTTCACAATGGAGGTGCCAATGTCTATGCCTACGGTACAGACACCGTCGTTCAGGTCAGAGACGCCTGGCTTTACAGCAGTGGTCCCGTCTCCCACGGGCTGTATGCCTCGGGCAACGGCACCATTGAGGCCCACAATGTACACCACTTTTCCGGAGGAAGGCGATCATCTTCCTTCTCTGGTGACTCACCGAAAGGTGATGTTTATGTCTATGACTCCATCGCCCACGCAACTGGCATCGGATCTGCCACATACTATGCGCTAGGCACTATCTATGCCGAAAATGTGGTATCCATCTCTGAGAATGGGCCTGTTGTCTTTATGGACGGTGCTCAGAATACTACACTTGTGCACTGTGATGCCACTGCCGGCCTGCTAGGCGGAGTCGCTCTCTTCAGCTCGTCCATCCGCAGCTCGGGCGCCAAACTTGAGCTTCAGCACACCAAGATCACCACACTCGGCTCAACAGTGCCGGGTCTCTGGTTTGGAAATATCATTATCGACGTCATTCTCGACCATGCCCAACTGGTCACTGAGTCTGGAGTTCTTGTTGCGGCAAACTACTCCCAGATCACGCAGGACTTTGACTATTATGCTTCTTACACCGACAACAATGACTTACAGCCCGCCGAGGTGTCTGTCATCGTAATTGATTCTGATCTCACTGGCAATCTTGTGGCCTATAATGGTAGTGCCATAAGTTGGTACCTACAGTCATACAGCACCTGGACTGGTGCTACAGTGTCTGGTAGTGACTCCTACAAAGCGGCAACTGCCTTTGATATTGCCCTCGACACCAGCAGCCAATGGATTCTGACTGCAACCAGCACGATACAAAACTTCACCAACCAAGATAGCACTTTGTCTAACATTCAGAGCGCTGGCTATGATATCAACTACAACGCCACAGCCCTCCAGAACGGATGGCTCGAGGGCAAAAAGATTTCTCTGCCGGGTGGAGGCTTCGCCGTGCCATACTAAGATGTAGTCAGATAGGGTCTGCTTGTATATCTATAATGGGTATCCAGAGTCTATCTGCGAAGGGCAAAAAAATTAAACTTTTCCACTCGTTAAAATTCTCTGCTGCAAGCGGGACTGTGTTAGCAAAAGCGTGTGGGAGACCCCGTGCCAACACAGAAAAGCCGTCAAGAAAGACCAATTTCTAATATTAGTCACCTCCTTGGAGTAAAATTAAGCATGCTTAAGGTTCAACCCGAAACGTAGATAAGGGTGGGCTCGGAGCATCTGGGGAAGGCCAACCAACCACGCATCACGTAGAAGTCTCTGTATGCACATTATCAGCTCCCGTGAAAATCAGAATGGCTGGACATCCATCTACACCTACGATTTTTTTCGGCGAAATAGCTACAGCAATTGAAATCGCACGGTTGACTGGATAAATCGCGGAGAAAGAAAGCTGCAGCTCTTCAAGAAACAAAGCGGTGCTTGAAATTACAACAGGCCGACTACTCAGTCAACCGCCGCCTAGGATCGCAAGTTCTGTTTTATCAGCCACAAAATCAGACACGAGAGTAATACAAGTGAAATAGCTGATCATGGCACCTCAAAGGCTACGAATGAAGAAGTTCAGACAGATACGGGAGCGGGAGGCTTTACATCAAGGTCGATATTGTCTTGCGCTAGTAGGCCCTCGCCGTCAGCGACGTCTCGAGATTGTAGATCGGACAAAATGACCATTCTAAACAACCCCAGTACAACAACGCAATTCGGAATTATGATTATGGAATACAACCAGGTCCTTGTCAAGCCGCAACTCCCCGAAATGTGGCAATCTACTCGTGCACAGTGGGCTCTTGTCTACACTGGCTGCCGTCTGGGACAAGACATTCGTTGCCATCACGCTAATGTGCATTTGTAATGAAAGAATCAAATGCCTTGTTACTTCCTAAGACCGTGTCAATGTTGAAGTCGTCGGAATTTCTCTGATTGGAATCTCCGACATTGATTGGCTGTCGCCACAATTCAGCCGCCTGCCAAGGCTGGCCTCTGACCGCCACGTCGACGGTACTTTACGCTGGGTCCGGCGGAAGTGGCTGTGACCATCACAACAGTCTCCATTCTCGTTCCACCGTAAAGGCCACAAAGCACGCCAGGGGAAGACGCGCAGAGGGAATGATTGGAAATGGCCAGCGTCACTAGACACAAGAAAAAGTCTTGGCACTAGAAGAGTAGATGTGGGTTCAGGCTGGGGTGATTTTGGGGGGGGAGCGGGCGGTTCGGAGAGAATTCAGTGCGTGGTGATTGTTTTCCTTCGGCTGTCTGTATCTTACTGTGTTAGGTCGCCTATTGTTTGTCTCCGCCATACTAAGATAAGGGGAAACAAGTTGAAGAAATGATCCTTTTCCAGCACATATTTGTAGATACTCGCCCCTCTCCGTTGTCGGAATCACGCATTTTAGGAACTTCCGGCACTTGGCGAGAATTACGAGCAATGGAGTACAGCTAGAAATCAGCGCATGGGACTGCTGAAGCCTACTTGTACATATGCTGTATTCCTTCACCACCCTGAGGCTGTCCAACTTTAAGCACATTGTCGGCACCATGGCGCCCATTAAAGTTGGCTTTGTCGGCTTCGGTTTCTCTGCCAATTGCTTCCACCTGCCATACATCCTACCCAACAAGGACCTTGAGGTTTACGCCTTCCTTCAGCGGTCGCCGCCATCGTCGCCAAACAAAGGATTTGGCCATTGCACGGTCAAGTTCCCTCAAGCAAAGCACTATCAGACGGCTGACAAATTCTTTGAGGATCCGGCCATCGATGTCGTGATCATCGCTTCTGGCAATCATGAAGAGTTTGCGACCAGGGCTCTGAATGCCGGAAAGCATGGTATGCCTGTCCGATTCCACATTTCTCTCAGATCATAGTGCCGTTTTGCTTCTTTCTTTTCCGTTGGTCAGCCTTTACCATGTTCTTCCTACCGTCATTCTGACATATAAGTGGTTGTTGAGAAGCCGTTCACGGACTCGAGTGCGGCAGCCGACGAGATTATTAAGCTCGCGAAAAGAAAGGGCAAGATCTTGACGGTCTACCAAAGTAGGTAGCTGATTCTGTACACATTTTGTGGCCTTCCTATGATCCTAATGTTATTCTAAATCGGCGTTTCGACAGCGACTTCCGCACTCTTGTTCACCTCACCCGTCAAGGAGCGCTTGGCGACATTAAGGAAGCCGATATTCATTTTGACTTCCCTGACGCGCCCTGGGTACACAGCTGGACAGATAAAGAGTACAAAAATGGCACGGGAAACATGCTCGGGCTTGGTAAGTGCCGGCTGCGCTGTCTTTCGACATCTGGCACCTGGCCATCTGCTGACATAAATAGGTTCCCATACGCTGGACCAGGCGCTTTACCTCTTCGGACGGCCCGCCTCTGTCACTGCCTTCCTCCGGGCCAACCGCGGTATTGACAGCGAGATCGAGGACACGTTCACCATCATCTTGCAATATGCAGGTGACAAGAAGGACCTCTTGGTCACAGTCAAAACAGCCGTCGTAACGTCCATGAAGGACCAGCTGCGGTTCTTCGTACGCGGTACCAAAGGCACGTTCCTCAAGGTACGTATGAGATGCAGTCTAGCAGTCCATTTTTCTTGTCAGGTTACAGATCTGGGCCAACCAAAGACAGTTCGGATGCTGTCCCCAAGAGGCACGCGCCATCGCAAAGCCTGGACAGCCCGTCACCGATCCTGACTTTGGTACGGAGGACCAGGGTATCTGGGGCACACTGACCACGACCGGCCATGCCTTCGACCCGGCTTGCCAGACACTCGACGCAGAATCGGGCTATTACATTGGACGGTATCCGTCGCTCCCCGGGTGGTATTGCGGGTATTACGAGAACCTAGTAGCTGCCATTCGCGGTACTGCTGAGATCGACGTCAAACCAGAGACGTCCCGTGACGGCATTCGCATTATCGAACTGGCGAGGAAGTCGCACATGACGGGAGCCACAGTGCCTTGGAGCGACGCAGATTGATCTCCCACCAGAGCTCAACTAGTCTCCTTGTGGCCATCCTGCTAGGCCAGTCACCCCACAGTGAGTATGAAATGGCGGCCGGACGTCGCACTGGCGGAAATCATTCTTGGGCTCAGATGTGTCGGCAAGGCTGATATATCGCTTCGTTTGATCCCAATTTCATCTCTTTTGCTGCTACGTAACGTTGCAAGAAATGGACTCCTCGTTCCATGCAACCAAGTCCGATGCACGAGATAGTCATAATTGAAGATGCCCCCGAAGAAAGCTCCGAATCCCACTCACATGGCCCATCCAGCAGTGCCAGATAGGCTTCTAATCATAAACGGGGCGCTTCTGTAGTGTATGGCACTCGCCGTTACAGAGAGTTCTTTCCTTGTGAGCGTCTTGCCAGCCAGTACTGTGAAAGGATCGATGGCGTGCGTACTCATAAAGCCTTGGTTCGCCTTCCTTGTTTGTATGCTGCTGTACATCCTTGGAAACAAATCATGCATTCCACCACGTTTCAGCCACTACCTGTCAAAAGTGCATGGGATCCAGATCAGGTGTGCCTTGAACATGCAGCCGGGCGACTGGGCAGCAGGAGAATACAGACAGACAGCGGAGGCTGTCCAGTGAGCGTCGACCCTTGCATTAGCGCTCCCCCGGCTGTTCTAGCAGGGTCGCCTGGCTATTGGGGACCTTCCCGTTGTAGCATGGCCGCTAGGCGCAATACCACTCCACTTGCCGATCATTTACTGGGGCCTGCGACACTGCAAACTTTAGACGGAGGGGGGACGGAAGAAAGCAGAAGGAGCCAAAGAAAGGGCGAAATTTAGTCACAACCGGAGGAGGGTCAGGGATATCAGACGAATGCTCCAATGAATAGCATATGCGGGAGATCCTCGGTCGCATTCGCCGCTGTTTGGACTTTTCCATAGCACACTGCCACAGCAGTGCGCACGCAGCTGTCCAAACCGACCCCAACGATGCCGTACCGTGACTTTGCTCCCCGCTAGCCAGGGCGTGTCTCAGGGATGGCTAGGTCCAGATTATCTACTCGCCCTCGACATGCGAGCGCCAGGAACGGACAGGAGATCCCCCCCCGTACAGGTGTGCTTTGTGGTCTATCCCTGAGACATTCGCATTGCTGCCTTTCTCGAGAATCGTCTTTCTGGGGAAGCTGTGTCTCGTGGTCCGTGTGATTTTGATCTTGAGCTCAGGCCAAATTCCCCGGCCTTGCCTTCCTGGCCTCCTGCTGCTTTCCATTCGGGTGCTTTCCGGACTGGCCCCCTTTTAACATGCCATACACCTCGCGTAACGTTGCCAGCTCGCAGTTTATTCCCCGTCGTCTTCCTCCGAGAAAAATCAGGGGTGCATGTCAAGAACTGGCTGTCAGCAACCCCCGGCGCCGCTGGGCGATTCGCCGGTGCGAAAAAAGGACGAAAGGGACATGGGACGTAACCCATGAAAGCAACAGACGAATCAGGCCATGAACCAAGTCGGATCATGAGCATATCTGTGTTGCAGCGACCATTCAGCCCCGATGTGCATCTGCTGAGTCGTGTATATAAGATCGCGGCGGCAACCGTCACAAAGGAAAAGTTTCTATTCGAAAGCACAAGTCATCCACATCCAGCCAAGTAGAGACAGTGTCGTCTACTTGCCGTTTCTTTCTTTCCATCTCTTCAGTTCTCAAATTTTGATTTCCCTGGAAGGGAAATCGTCCTTCATTCCATTTCACTCCTTGATTTTTGTTTCTACTCGCGGCAACTACTGGCACCATGCGTTTCGCCGAGGCCATTCTTGCTCTGCTGGGCATTTTCCAGCTTTCTACGGCAGCGCCGTACCCCGTCAAGCGAGACAACAGTTCTTACCAGAACGCTGTTTATTTTACCAACTGGTTTGTTCGAACAGCTTTCTCTGTGCTGGTTTATTCTAATACTCATCTGTTTCACTCTCAGGGGCATCTATGGCCGCAACTACACCCCCTCGGAACTTCCTGCGTCCAAGCTGACGTATGTCCTCTACGCCTTTGCCAACCTGGACTCCACCGGCCAAGTGTATGTGTACCTATCCTGCTTGACGTGTCCACTGGCGCTAATATTGCTGGTGAAGTATCTCCTCCGATTCATATGCAGACATCGAGAAGCATTTTACTGGAGATTGTAAGCAGATCTGCCGAGGATAGTTAATCCCCCTCGTTTTCAACTGATCGATCTAACCCTTGACAAGCCTGGGATGACACTGGAACCAACGTGTATGGCTGTGTGAAGCAGCTCTACCTTCTCAAGAAGGCGAACAGGAACTTGCGCGTGCTTCTCAGCATCGGCGGCTGGACCTACTCCCAGAACGACAACTTTGCCACTGCAGCTGGTTCAGACTCTACGCGAGCCACATTCGCCAAGACGGCGGTCACTCTGATGACGGACTGGGGTTTCGAGTAAGTCATTGCGGTTCGAGGGTTGTAAGGAGAAATGGACAGCAGCTAACCGGTCCCAGTGGTATCGATATTGACTGGGAGTACCCGTCATCTTCAACTGATGCCACAAACTTTGTTCTTCTTCTCCAGGCTGTGCGATCAGAGCTTGATTCCTATGCAGAACAATACGCCTCTGGCTACCATTTCCTTCTGACGGTGGCTTCCCCGGCTGGCCCGACCAACTACAACATCCAAAATCTCTCAGATATGGCGTCTGTGCTGGATTATTTCAACTTTATGGGCTACGATTATGCTGGATCGTTCAGTTCCTACGCCGGGCACCAGGCTAATCTATATCCCAACTCGGACAACCCTAACGCCACGCCTTTCTCGACGGACGATGCCATCACTGATTACATTGCGGCTGGCGTCCCGGCTAGCCAGATTGTCCTCGGCATGCCCATCTATGGCCGCGCATTTGAAAGCACCGAGGGCCCTGGCACAACCTACAGTGGTGTCGGAGAAGGCTCGTGGGAGAACGGCATTTGGGACTACAAGGTACTTCCACGTTCTGGGGCCACCGAGTATACAGATTCCACGGCGGGAGCTACGTACAGTTATGATTCATCGACTCTCGAAATGGTCTCTTACGACACTCCAGACATGGTCAAGACCAAGATTTCCTATGTCATGAGCAAGGGCCTAGGTGGCGGCATGTTTTGGGAGGCCTCTGCCGATCGCACCGATGACGACAGTCTGATTGGTACCTCTTACAGTGCCCTCGGAACCCTTGATTCAACTCAGAATCTTCTCAGCTACCCCAACAGCTCGTATGACAATATTGTGTCGGGCATGGCCAGCTGATTTTTCCCGACCTCTTGTTTCTGCACTTCCCTCCGGGCATTCATGGTGCTATTGCTCACTTCACAATCCGCCCTCTTTTGTCTCATTCTTGGTTACATTCATATTCCCTACTACCATGGCAGCCTAGTATGCTGCTTCTATCATTCTCCGTGTATCTCGTCTTCTCTCTCATTTATGTACATACTTCTACATGACTTCGGATCTACAGGTCTTGTAAATTTAACGTGCAGGTTATCACTCATCTCTTCGTTCTTCGAGTACTTAACATTGATCATATTTCTGAACCAAGTGGAGAAGTATCAAGCAAGTGGGCAGGTGTCTGCTATCATGCGTAGAGGTTCAATGTAGAAATTGCTGAAATACTGCTATGACTCACGTTTACATTGTTGCAAGTCTAACCAGGCGCCGTCTTGGGACCGAGCATAAATGGCGAAGTATACATACCAACCATAATACCATGACACTAACATTTACACGTCCTACATTTATAGGTTAATATTCATGGGCAGGTGGCAGACATAAGGCAAAACTACTTAGGTTCATGGTTCAAAAGAGAATCCGTTTCTCATTTTCAGACCTCACACAAACAGCCCGCTACCAGAATAGAAAATCTCAAAAATAGTATCTTACCTTAGTCTAGAAGAGTAGAAATATCCCTGCGTCTGTTTATGATTATCATGCAAGTCAAACGAAACTTATGAATTGTTGGAATTCATCTCTGGTCAGAAATGGCTTGGAACAGTAGCTTAATGGCACTTGCATGTCATAATACTCACGAGTCTTCACCGATCAAATCTCTGTCATCTACAGGTTTGAAAATATTTTATAAATATACTGTCAACGGTGAGAGCAGATTTTGGAGTGGTAAGTAAGTGGGCTAAAACGGAGAAAAACGAAAGAAAGGAGGGGAAAATGCTAAGGTTGATGTCGGCGGTGAGTTATGACATAGTATGATCATGCCCTAAGGCATGTGAAGAGACCACTACCAGCCCATTCAGAAAACCTTGCATCTTCGGCAGCTCGGCATTCGAAGCGGTATGTTAGCACCTTTGGTTTCTAGTACCACTATCTGAGCAACCTGGACAGTAACTTAGATCGCTTAGTTAATCTTCCATTGTGCACAGTCGGGCAGACGTTCCTCCGGTAACCATGTCAGCGAATCATCGACATCTGTCTGAGAAATACGTTCGTTTATCAAATCTCGAAAGACATCAACCACGCCCTAACGTGGTATTCCTCAGAGGTAGTAGTAAAGCTGCCGAGAAGAAATATCTTGGCGGTTTATGACAAATCGACAAGCATTCTGAACGCGTAATATTGAAATGCGCGTAAGTGGACTTCTGCTGTAGAGCCAGCCATTTCCATGCACATCGCTCCGCGGAGAAGCACGAAGCTTTTACTCTCGTCTCTAAGTCGGAGATGTCATTTACATGACTAACGATCTGTCCACATTGGCCTGTTAAACCACATACATCTTAAAATGCTCGTGTCATCAGCTGCAGACTACCAGCATTTCTTGTTCGCCGCTTTTCGGCCTCTGACAGTTGCTTAGAATCGCGTAATTTCCTCCAGCATAATTCATTCCCTATTCGTCAGAACCAGACAACGTGGCAACATTGAATCCTTGGAAGGTAGGATGACAAACGCAGCAATTGACCGAGCCGATTTTACCAGCATGTAATATGCCAACAAAAGTTTCGTGGTGAGGTTTGTCTCCTGAGCTTAGGGGGGAAATTTGATCAAGCTGCTGTCCAAGCATGTTGTGACTGAAAGTGAATTGTATAAGACTCGGACAAGATCCTAACGTCTTCGTATTGCAGAGTATTTCACTGAACTATCATAGCAGTCGTCTTCACCTGCCTTTCTGGCCACTCGAATAATTTGTCTACTTTCTGCCAGACAATTCCGTCACGCTTCATAATCACAATGACTATCGACATTCCCAGCTTCCCCTTCCAGCGGGCATCCGGCATGGAACCTCCTGCCGAATTTTCTAGGCTTCGAACAACCGATCCTGTCTCGAGGGTGAAACTCTTCGATGGGAGCCTTGCCTGGTTGGTAACCAAGTACAAGGACGTGATATTCGTTGCAACGGATGATAGGCTTTCCAAGGCATGTATATCCCTGCCGTACAGCCTATGCGTGTGACCTACTGACCATGCCTTTAACACAGGTCCGAACTCGCCCAGGATTTCCAGAGCTAAGTGCTGGCGGCAAAATGGCGGCCAAGGCAAAACCCACTTTTGTTGATATGGACGCTCCAGAGCACATGCAGCAGAGGTGAGTGGACACTATCTGGGTACCCTTACGTGTTGTTTACCAACTGTGATTAGGGGTATGGTGGAAAAATCATTCACCCCCGAGAACGTGCGAAAACTTCAACCATACATCCAAAAGACAGTGGATGAACTTCTTGATGCCATGATCAGACGGGGTTGTCAGAATGGGCCAGTCGATCTCGTGAAAGAATTTGCACTCCCTGTTCCGTCCTATGTAAGTCTAGGCCAAAACAGAATGGCGTCAGACATGACACTGACATGCTGCAAGATTATTTACACACTTTTGGGTGTTCCATTCCACGATCTCGAGTTCCTTACTGAGCAAAATGCCATCCGTACCAACGGAAGCTCAACCGCACGAGAAGCATCAGCGGCAAGCCAGTAAGAAGCGTCCTCGCTGGCAGGTTATACCATGGCTAACCTTAAACAGAGAGCTGCTAGACTATCTTGGCAATCTCGTGGATAAACGGTCCAGAGAACCTAGGGACGACATTATTAGCAAACTGGCAGTTGAACAGGTTAAGCCAGGACATCTAACGAAGACTGACGCGGTCCAAATTGCATTCCTACTTCTCGTTGCAGGAAATGCAACCATGGTGAACATGATTGCTTTGGTAAGCGCATGGAATAAATATGAACTGAGGCAGTCAGCTAATGTTTAACAGGGTGTGGTGACATTGTTCCAACATCCAGACCAGCTGGCAGCGCTACGGACAATGCCGTCATTGGCGCCTGCGTTTGTCGAAGAGCTTTGCCGCTACCATACCGCATCCGCCATGGCTATGAAGCGCACGGCCAAAGTTGACGTGACGATTGGTGGCAAAGTAAGTGAATGTGGGAAATCCAATGAATATTAAGACAACTAATCGTGTGAATAGTACATTAGAGCCGGCGATGGTATTATTGCGTCCAACCAGTCTGCTAACCGGGATGCCGAAATCTTCACGAATCCGGACACGTTTGACATGTTTAGAAAATGGCCGGCTGAGAGTCCGCTGGGCTTTGGTTTTGGCGAGCACCGTTGCATCGCCGAGCATCTCGCCAAAGCGGAACTCAGTACTGTTTTCAGTAAGCCTCTGAGTTGATGTTCTTATGTTCAAGTCTGCTAACAAAGCTAGGTACGCTCTTCCAAAAAGTGCCGGATCTTCAGCTTGCCGTATCAATGGACAAGATCAACTTTACACCGCTCAGAGGGGATGTCGGAATTCTGAGTCTGCCCGTCACCTTTTGATTGGTGATTTCCCTTGTCAAACTTACATTGTGACTGTGTAAGAAAGAAGGTCTCTCCGCGAAATCCATACATGTTACAGTTATCAAAGAGGGATCTAGGATTGTGAGGGCCAATTTGTTGGAGCAGCAAGTCGATGTATGAGATCTGCTGCTCAGGTAAGAACAGTAAAACTGATCATGAGTGTTGTTACATTGTATTAAACAGACGGCATTGCATGGTAATATACAGAACGAAAACTGACAGTCAGCTATATTGATAGCACTGGTGCATCCGCATCCGCATGTCTGGTCACGGCTCCTGCTTGGCATGTACTGCACTGACCATCTCAGACTCCTCCTTGTCCAAGATTTCCGCAATGTTCTTGGGAACCTGTTCCCGCAGGCGTGCTCGCAAAATTTCTTCGGCTTCCTGGTGCAGCCCGGCGTTTCGGTAGACGTTTTCGAGCTCCATGCACAGTGCCATCCACATGTTTCGGTCGAGATGTGAAGATGCAAGGAACTTCAGTCTGCCCTTCTCGGCCGCCGCAAGTTCTCCCAAGTAGAGGGGAACCAATGCTAGCATGGCATACGCACGCTCGTAATCAGCGCCTATGCCACGCACACGCAGCTGCAGCTGCAGCTGGCTGGCGGTGCCGGGCTCCGGTGGATCTTGCTTCGTCTTCGACCACGCGTCAAGCTTGCCCAAGAGAATCTCCAGGCGCGCTAGCATGTCCTTGTCGACGTGACGTTTGTAGAGCCAGCGCGAGTACATGGCCTCGGTCTCCTTACCCACGGGGAAGACGTGGTCGCTGCCAAACACTTCGACGGCGTCACGGACAAAGGACATTAGGTCGGCAATGTAGCTGTCCACGGTGTTGGTGGAGGGCGGCACCACGTACAGAAAGGAGCGCCGCAGGGACAGCGTGACAGCATCGTCGGGGCCGCGCAGTGCGGCAAAGATATCGATCCACACGCTGCCGGCACGCTCGGCATAGAATCGCATCTGCGTGGGGGCGCGCTCGGCCAGCGTGCGCAGGGCGCGGGCCGCCGGCCCCAGCGGGTGGTGGGAAGGCAGGCGCACAGCCGCTATGCGCTGGACGTGGCGCAGGAAGACGACCAGGATGTCGTAGTGGCCGGCGTCGACCAGCATCTGCGGAATCTGCACGAAGCAAATCCACAGGCACTCGACGTGGTCGGCGGCCAGCACGTCGTCCAGCCTCATGAACCCGTAGCGCAGCAGCCGCCCGCCCCCTGTCGCATCGCCTTTCCGGAAGTGCTCGATGGCACCGCGGAAGTCTTGGTTGATCCAGGCCAAAACGGACTGCTCGCTGCCGCCCAAGCACTCAAACTTGGTGTTGGTCTGCCAGCGCGGGTCCACAGCCCAGCCCCAGATGTATTTCTCCCAGCAGCTGAGGACAGCGTGGATGTCGTGTATGTCATCGTTTGCATAGGGAAGCTGCTTCCAGGTCGATACCACCGCAAGTCTGCTGCAGGATCGTGCGCGTGCCAGCCCACTGCTCGTGTAGGACGCGCCTTTCCGCGCGCCCGGACCCGTTCGATTGTACTTTTGCCACTTCCATTTGGCGAATCGTTGCTTGTACATGCGAGGACTAGGCGCAGACAATGTGGTGAGCTTCCATCGATTCAATGTACGCACGCGGTGGCGTCAAGCCCAGCCCGGCAGTTCTTCGTGCAGTGGATCTCGAGGAGCGTTGCGCTCCTCTGCCCCCCACTCCCCCCCTCCCTTGTTTGCCCCCCTTCCCATCATGCAGCTCACTAACGGCCAAGATGAAATGAATGACAGACGCAGGGAAACGAGGGGGTGGATGGGGAGGCGGCCGGGAGTGGAGTGAACGACAGCTGTGATTACTTACGTCGCCTTGAAGTCATGCTCAGTAGCCATGATCCTAGCTACATCCTGTACGCGAATGTTCTTGACCAGATACAGATCTCGGATAGCGGCCTTCCTCGTCTCCCACTCCTCTGCAGAGGCAGGTACCACTGCACCGGACGATGCAGGGGGTTGCTCCGGGATCATTGCTGATCCCTCGCTCGGCTTGCTAATCGGCGCCACAGCTCGCCAGGATACATCATTGTCGCTATGCACAGTACTTTTTGAGGGAAGCACAAGCTGTGTCACGGTCCGAACCGGAAGCATCCTGGTGCTGCCCTTCCAGCAATCGCAATGGTGCGGGCAGAAAGGGGGCTAGCGAATGTGGCATCAAGAAGCACGACGGACCCGAAAACGTGGTGATGATTATCTCGATTTCTGCCTAGCACAAGGACTGTGCAGTGTGCTGGAAAGCACGTCCTACTTAAATGAGCGCTGCTTATCTCGCCTCGGAGAGGAGCGTAGCAGCGACGGCAGAAACAGGCAAGGTTCCATGACCATATTGGTCCGGTCAGATCTTTCAATGCCTCGGACTGACTCAGACACTTCCGGCATAGGTACTGGGCAAGCTGGTTACTGGGCAAGCTGACTACTTGGACGCTCCGTACATATTTGGTCGCAATGCAGCCACCCTCCAGACTACAGACCAGCAGACCAAGTCCCTGGCCTTTAAGCAGCGGCGCGCAGCTCAGAAGGTGTCATGGTAAAGTTGGTCGGCTCTGCCTGGTTGTACACCGGCACGGCATAGGCTGTGTAGTTCCACCATTCACCCCTACGAGCAGTCCGTCGTCAGCGGCCATGTCAACCGGCACAGATCAACAATGAGCCCACTTACTCGGTTTGTAGGTCGTCGTACTCGTAGCTGACCGCCAGGTTGGCAGTTGTCTCGTTTGTCGACAGCAGTTTTGCCGCAACCCATTGGCCTTTGGTCGAATTCGTGCTGGTGCTGTTGTTGTTGGCACACAGTTTGTAGGCGGCCCCAACCTCGGATCCGCTGCAGTGCGCTGCGAACGCCGGGGTAGCGCCCGCCTTGCTGCTGTGATAAGCCCCAGATATGTCGAACGCTGGTCACCTGTCAGCACCAAAAGTCGAGGACCGGAACGCAGAAAGCGCAGTCTTGCCATACCGTAACTGCAGTCGCTGCTATTCTCGCTACAGCCTGCAATCCACTGTGTAACAGACCAGCTGTAGGTGCTGTCAGCCGACAGAAACATCACTCTCGCGGAAGACACAGCCACCATCAGGCACAAAGCCAGCTTCCGGAGGGTTGCCATTTCAGAAGATTGTACAGGTTTTGGACGAATGCAGGGGAATGCCGCGGTTACAATCTTACTTGTGCATGTTCTGCTGCCTGTCTTGACAGGTGCCGCTCGTCCTATATATGTCTGGAATTGGCCGTCTTCTATTCCCAACTCCGGCTCGCAGTCTTGGCGCCGTGCAAGCTCAATACGAGGTAGGCAAGTAAGCTTGAAGATTTAGCCAGTGGATTGCCCCTGAACCAGAAGACCTGTTACAACGCAGACCCCTGGCCTGCACCTGGAATTTTAAAACCCAAGGCACACTGCCCCAGTGGCGGTCCCAATGAGGAATCTATCTGCGGTCCGTAGATTTACAGTGGGTAGCCCTCAATGCATCCGTTGGTACTGATGGAGGCGAGGGTGGCCCGCCGTGAACATGACCTTGGACAGAGCCTGAATCGTATTTGTATCTTACGGCAGAGAAAACGGGGCCGTTGGGAACACGGCACTTCTGCCAGGATGCAATGCAAAACTACGACATTGCAAAGCCGTGGAATTGCAAAAAGACGTTGGGAAACGTCCCAACTGGAAGCCTCATTCCGTGTGGGCGTGTGCCGCTGCTATTTGAAAGCCAGCCTCTCCCAGAAGATACGGTGGGATGAAGCAAGTTATCAGTCTTGGCAGGCCATCCAACTTTTACCGACAGAATGGCCGGCTCTTTGCAACCTTCTCGATGGTTTCTTCGTCAAGAAGTCCCCGCGTCTATGCCACCAACAGCCGTCACTGTTGTGCCTGCAGTACGTCTTCTCGGCACGTAGTCATCAGATGTGCGTCCTTGTTCAACAGAAATCTTCTTGGATTCCGTAATGGGCGATCATATTTGTATACATTGCTGCCGATGAGGGTTGTTCAGCCACCCAGCCGCCGAGCTCCTCAGTTGCTTCTCGCACCACCCTTGGCCGCTCGTAACTCGTCCATCTTTGCCACTCGTTTCTTGAACTCTAAATATTGGCACTTCTCGTAGCTGTGTCTCTCGGTCTGCGTGCAAAAAGAAAAGGTCAGCAAGGTCTCGACTTGCGGGGGGGTTCGGGGTTTGGCTGCTTCGGCGGCAGGTGCCGGGGGCGCATTACCTCGCACTTCCACGGGAGGTAGTATGTCTCAAATCGGCACCGATTGAGGGGGATCAGAAGGTTTGCGCAGCTGTCTCGGTATGCCAGAGGAAGTTTCGCCTCGCTCATCTCCTCGCGCGTGGCCTCTGCGGCAAGAGCGGTAATGGTTAGCACGATCAGTCGCATTGAGGCAAACATAGCATCTCACAGTGTTGGAGACATACTGGGAAGGGTTGCTTCTGTGGTGCCCGTCATTTTGGCAAAGTTATCTGGCCACCGGCGAGGTCAATGGTAGAAAGGTGCCTACAGTTGAAGTGATGCAGTTCCTGGCAGAGCCGAGAATGAACGGAACGGCTAAAGCAGAAAATGCGGCCCCAAAATCCAGGCATAAATCACGTGTTAACCGTCCCTTCTAATAATACACCGCCTCCTATTGGTCATTCTAATTCTTCACTGTAGGCGATAACAATTTGGTCCTAAAAACAGAGCTTTATCCGTTATCGTTTGCTTGCTTGCTCGTCTGTTTGTTTGTTTGCTAACCCATCCAACTCGTTGCATGCATGTTGTTGAAGCATGATGACTATTTCGACCAAACTTTTGTTGAGCTTTTGTGGCACCCATCCGCACGCCTAGATTCGCTGCTCTCCACTTCCGCACTCTTCTTCGTCAGAACGCCCGACTCCTCAAATACGCCTTCCCACAACTGCAATCTCAGATCCCAAGTTCCTCTTTCTCAAGGCTCGCCGGGCCAAATCGAGTCGGCCAACTGCCGAACCAGCTTCAGCTTGTTTATCATATCCTCGTGTGTCACACTATTTCCCAGATGGTGGCTGGCAAAGCCACACTGCGGGCTGACGCCCAGCCGCTTGAGGGCCTGTTCACGAGTTTCGCCCGTGCCCTTGGCCATGTAGTCGGCGGCCTCGAATACCCGAGCGCGCATCTTTTCCAGGTCCTCAAGCTCGGGGAACTTGCTCGTGATGACTCCCACGATGACATTCTTGTTTACCGGCAGCTCGCTCAGCGGCTGGAACCCTCCCGCGCGCTCTGTGTCGTATTCGAGAAAGTATGTGTCAATATTGATGTCGCGGAAGAGCTTGGTTGCCACGCGGTCGTAGCCGCCCTCGCTGAAGTGGCGCGAGTACGCAAAATTGCCGCGGCACAGGTGAAGACCGACATGCAGGTCCGCCGGCCGCCCGGACAGACAATCGTTGTACAACTTGATGTAGCTGTCCAGAAGAGCGTCCGCGTCCTCGCCTGCGTCTTTGAAGCCCTGGAGCATTTTCTCAGAGCAGAAATCTAGTGCCTCTGTTAGTGCCAAGAAGTGGTGGTTGGAAGATCGGGGATCACGGACAGGCAAGATTCGGGTCGTCGATGGTCACGTTCCGGCAGCCGGCATCGTAGAGAATCTTCAGCTCCTCTCTGTAGGCCACGGCAATGTCGGCAAAGTACTCTTGGTCGTTGGCATAGACGTCCTTTGGGTATGCGTAGCCAGTCTTGTAGCGGAGGTGATACCAGTCTGGCGCCGGCAGAGTGATTTTGGCCTCTTTCACCATCTCAGGTGGCACTCGGTTTTTGAGGTAGTTCCATTGGTCGACGTAAGTGCTGCCAACGTGCTTGATCTTGCCGACACACACCACGGACTCTCCCGGTTTATGCCCAGCCTCCGCTGTAACGGTGTGCTGTGGTCAGCTTCTGGTTACTGGGAACAATATCACAAGGCGAAATACGCACTGAAAGCCGCCAGGTCAGGAACATAAAGACGGAACATATCCAGAGGCGGGTCGGCAATCTCCTCCATTCCCTCGAGAGCCGGGAAGAAGGTGCCCCAGAATTGATGGCGGCGGTACTCGCCGTCTGTAACAGGATGGTAGCCGAGGTCAATCTGCGTCTTTACAATGTCATCAATGGCCTCATCTTCAAGCCTGCGGAGCTCCTTGTCCTGGGCGATGATAACGGCCTTTTCGCCATCCAATTGCACGCGTTTGTCGCTGAGCGCCTTGGGTCGGAGGAGCGAGCCCATATGCTCTGCCCGAAAAGGGGGGCGTTGGTGGTTCTTGGTAGACATTTTGGCTTTGCAGTTTTCCTCGCTGGAACTGTATGTAGTTCCCAGAGCAGATTGCTTAGCGGGAGAGTTCATGAAACTTCACAGGAGCAAGAGGGTGGGAAACTGGCATTATTATTGCTTCCGCGAGTGCGAAGGAATCTAACCTTCCCCACCTTCATGACGGGACTTCCGCCGGCTTCTGCTCGAAAAACGTCCCATGCACGTATTTTCAGCATTCGAGGTCGCAGTGAGCTGCATATGCCCAGGCAAAGCGGCAAGGGACCAAAGCGGGGAGAATCCAAACTAAGAATCCCCCGCATCAGTAAGACCTGACTGACGAAGTTGCGTCGGCCGATCCACTCAGTGCAGGGTCTAAGGGAAGGGGATTTGCCGAAAGAGAAAGCGAATAGAGGACCAGCTATTGGCGGAAGCACATCTAGTATTGATCACGTTTTGTCTGCATTCGTTCCAAGCTATTCCATCTAGCAGGCTCGTAGCAAACTCGAGATTAATTAGAAAAATCATGTCCAAGGCAACATCCCAAAATAACGCACCCCATGGTATTAAATCAAGACACACAAGTATCCCACACATGTCGACGCCAAAAACCCAAGCAGAACGCCCTCCTTGTCCATCACCCAGTACCGGCCTTGACCAACCAAAAGGTTGTGCAAGAACAATGAAACCCTTCCCTTGAATGATCAGCTTTCCTCGTCGCTGCTCTCGTCCTCTGCACCGCTCAGGTCTAATTCTTTCTTCTGCTCGTCCTCCATCATCTCCTTGTATGTGCTGTAGGAGAGCAGAGCAAAAGCCACGATGATCATGCCGCCACCACCCACGGCAGCCGAGCTTGGGGGCTGGCCTGTGAGCAGCCAGTCCGACAGAGCCACGATAAAAATAGTCAGGAGAGAGGCAACGCTTGTAAGCACCGGGCTCGTCAGACTGATCAGGATGAGAAAGGAGCCAGAAAACGTAACGTTCATGATGACCGACACGAACAGATACCAAGCCACCTTTCCGGTGGGGAAGACAAACGTCTCGATGCCGAGAAAGTGGAGGACCGGCAGCGGGATCCAAAGCACGGTCAGCGTGAAGACGCCGATGCAGCTTCCAAAAGTGTTGGCAAAGATCATGCCGCGGCCCGGGCTGCAGCCATCTGGCGGGCAGGCAAAGCGCTTGTACAGAACCTCGTACAGACCGTACAGAACGCTTCCCACACCAATGATGATGTTTCCCAGCAGACGCTTGCTCCCCTGGCCTTCGGCGTCATCCGAACTCGACGGCTCCGGACTGGAATCCCCATAGGCGACTACCAGAACACCGGTCACGGCAACGAGCACCGCTAGGATTTTGTCAAGGCGCAGCCGTTCCTTCAGCAGTGGTACCGAGAAGGCGTAGGCAAAGAATGCGCTGCAGTTGTAGATGGCTGTGAGGTCGCTGGGGTTGGTCATGTTGACAGCCACATACCAGCTGAGGCCAGCCACAGTCAAGGCACAGGTGACGAATATTGTCGTCTTGGCCATGTAGACAACGATTCCACTCCGCAGCCACCCCCACGGGCTGTCTGCGGACACGTGGACGGAGTCGTGCGGGTCGAGATCGCACGTCTCCGTCATCACCGCCGTCGTGCGTACAAGCCACACATGTCGCCGCCAGAACGACGGCCAGGGAACCGATCGTTTCTGCACACGCAGAATCAGTAGCTGTACAGGCCACAGGAGCGACCATGACCCGTGCGTAAGGTAGAGCATGCAGTAGGCTTTGTTCCAGCCCTCGTGCTGTACCCAGGCCGCGAGCTCCGTCTGGACAGTGAAGGAAACGAGCGACAAGATGAGGAAGATGGCCGCATATATGTACTTTTTGCGTACGGCGGTGCTCGCATTCGCGGACGGGCTGCGGGAACGGAACGTGCTTCGGCGTGTCAAGGGCTCGGTCATGGTCGATGGAGAGGTAGGTTCGTAAACATAACTGTTGTCGCTGCTCAGGCGCCGGGGGGTTCGATGTCCTGGCCGGCCGCGATCAACAATAGATGCAGGCGAGCTATGCAGCAGCGGCGCCGCAGAGTGGCCGTCGATTGATTGGAACATTGTTGCTGGTATTGTCGCAGAAGACAAGAGGGAGGAGGAACACGGAGAGGTTGGATGATAAGGGTCGAGGCGCGTGGGGGTCGCAAAGAGCCGTCTTGTCCAGAGACAGTGTCAACTGTCGAATCCAGGCCAGGCCCGTGTTAGAGGCCATGGGACGGAGGCAGCGCAGGAGTATTGCCAACAGTTGACAGTGATCGCTTGGCGGGTCGTCGAAAATCAGGCAGGGACTATTTTCTCGACAATCGGTGGTTCAGGCAAAACAAGTGAAAACGCGCAAATACAATGTGGCCAAGATAACCCAGGATCGGTTAATTCTACTCGTAGATAGCTGTTGGAAGACTGTGCTGAAGGAATAAAATGACTAAGCATTACACGTTTCATGATTCGTGGGTGACGCACTTCATTCTAGTATTCGCCTTAATTGCAAGGCAGTGCCGAAACGCCAAGAGTGGACGAGGAATACTCGTCCAGGCCACTTGGAAGAAGCAATTCAGCTGCTGTTGTCCATATCATTCCCTTCCCGTGCCGTCGCAAAATTGAAGCTTGTCTCGTCACCGTCTGACCAGTCATAAAACCAGCTCTTCCTCTCAGCAGACTTCATAACACCAGCCGCCATCGAGCTGTGGGCTGCCCCAGCTGACATGTCACGTCGCAAGGGCGTCCGTCTCTTCGGGAAGTGCTTGGGAGAGCATACTCGTACGGCCGTCAACTGCGATCTGCTGAGCAGCGCCGGTCACCTTGCCAATTGCCTTCCCATCCAACATGGGACCATATTTCGTTCTCAATTATTTGTCTCGCACACCCTGCAGCACTGGCGAACGCCGAGAAGATCTGCCTCGGCCTGCCAAGATGTCGCACCCTGAACGTGACTGTCGCTGCGCTACCACACTATCGCTCTCGGCCCAGGTTTTCAGGTTCTTTTGGGTCATCTTCTCTCATGGCACGACAAGTATTGGCCAGTGTTCATTGTATCTAACTTACCGGCTGACCTGACCGCCCGGAACGTGTAAGACCATCGCAAAGTTTACTTTCGTCCGGTCGCACTGCTTCCGGTCCTGGACTGCACAGCGCAGCAACTTGCGGCGGCCTCGCCGCCCACACATTCGCCCAGAACTGCACGTATCAGTACATGCTGCAGCCATTTCGACAGTAGCAATGAACCAGCATCGGTAAGGCCCGACAATACCCGCCTTGCTGTCCTCGTGTCGAGCGGATAATAGGCTATCCGGTAAGTCAGATGAATAAGTGTCAGCAGTACCGCTGTTGTCGCATGGCGCGGCCGATGACGCAACAGGAAGGGCAGATTCTCATATTTTCACAATCTGTGTACCATCTCATGTACAGAACGCAGGGTTTCGGTATATGGTCTCAAGGAGGTCGCATTAGTCGCTGTGGCTCCTCGGCAGGCAAGTCAGCACACAGATGTTATTCTTCCTCCATTTCGTCAAGGCTGTAACATTTTCGTACAAGTTGATAACGGGGCGCTGCAATCTCTGTAATGTTTTTCTTTGGTTCATATCAATCTTACTTCTCTCTTTCTTCAAGATGAAATAATCTGTGTCGTGGTTGTTGTTCAACCCCTCATCGTCAGGCTGCGATGTCTTGCCAAAGACGCGACTGGCCAATTACAGTAGCAACGAGAACATCTCTAACCACCAAATCTCCCTCAAAAGCCTTTCATGCTTCTCTTGAGAGCAAGATGGCAGTGCCTTTATTCCTATTTAGATTTTAATGTCTTGTGTGTTGGTATCTGAACCCATTTGACAGCGAAATGGAACAAATGCCATACGCAACGTCATGTGAGGGCAGAGACCAGAAAGGAGCTGTTCGGCCTGTGACATTTATGAGTGATCGGGAAGGTAACCTCATCGTACTGGGTGGCCAGTGGCTTTTCTAGGATGGTGCTATTGATTGCAATTTAACGTCAGTGCATGTACTCGTACGTGATCTGTCTTCCGTGAGCAACCCAGTAAAGCAACTGCCGCTTGCTAATGCCGAAGCTACCATATCTTCATCGGAGTGCTCTCGCCGGTGCTGGTCGGCATAGTTGTTTCTAATCCAGACGTCTGGCAAAAACACATATCTGCAAAGTCCATAAATTAAATACCTCCGTCTGCCTCCCCCCCACTCGGGACGGGTTGTTGTTATTTAGCATCAAGAAAGTATGTTGACAGGAATCTACTTGTCTGTTGACCATCTCGTATTCTCTGATATTGATTACAACATACAAACGACATGCCCTTCCCATACAAAACTGTTCTCGTGACAGGTGCCACTTCAGGTATCGGTCAGGCTCTTCTGGAGCGGATGGTCGCCAACGATATTTTTGTAATTGCCGCTGGGCGCCGTCAAGACCGCCTCGACGGCCTGCTGGCGGTACACGGGCCCGACAAGATCGCCATTGAACAGCAGGATGTTTCGGATCTGAGCGCGCTGCCCGCTTGGGTGAAAAGGTAGCCTTAGATTCTGATGAATTCCGGGCTGGTCAGTTCGGTAGCCAAGGTTAATGCGCAACCTCGCAGAATCATTGCCACCTACCCATCTCTCGACTGCGTCATTTTGAATGCTGGCTTCCAGCAGACGCTGGACTTTACGAAGCTGATGGACGGGCCGTCGCTATCACGTCTGACAGACGAAGTGCACACCAACTATCTGTCACCCCTGCATTCCGCCACGCTCTTTTTGCCACACTTGATCCAGAAGGCCCCGTCTCCGACGGGCCTCGTCTTTGTCTCCTCAGGCCTGGCCCTTGTGCCCATCCTGCGCTGCCCCAACTACTGTGCCTCCAAGGCAGCCCTGCACAGTCTAGTCTGGACCATGCGCGGCCAGCTCGCTGGCTCGGACAGCACGAAGCACATCCGTATCATCGAGGTCATGCCGCCCGCCGTCCAAACCGAACTACACAGCCGGCAGGCAGAACTTGTGGCCATAGGTCAGGCTGACATTGGGATGCCATTGGCCGACTTCACAGACGAGACCTGGTCCGCTCTGGTAAGCAACGACGAGATCGATGAGATCATGCCGAAAGTCTTGCAGGAACGGCTCCCTGGGGTAGAAGATAAAAAATGCCGGGCCTTTCACGTGGTAAACGGCATTGTGCAAAATCAAAGCGGGATTTGAAAAGGAAGGATTCCTTTTTGGCAGTTACTGCATCGTAAGATACCTCCGTCCACTGCGGCCAGGATTTGCACAATTCTTTCCGCATAAACTTTAAGGATATTGTAAATCATAGCATATATTGAATGCCCTAGTCATAGTCCCGGCAATGACTCTAGATAAATAATGAGGGTTTGAGAATTGAACACACGAGTGTGCTAAAATGGCGTCTGATCTTGAGCCACAACGCCAATTCAACCACATATCAACCAAAAAGGAAATAGTTTAAAAAAACTTGCATCCTTCTCCATCCCAGGCAGTTTCCATTCGCTGGGTAAGGTGTTGTTTGAAATGACAGGACGTGAATCAAGAGTAGGTAGATTGGTAACAGAGAGCGACTTGAAATGAAATGAAACAAAACACAAGCATATATGAAGACAGAAAATTTAAACAACGAAGTCCCTTCCGCCGACACCGGAACCCTACACCATCGAACCGAGTCCAGCCAATCCAAACCGCTCTTGTTCATGCCGCGTCGATAAACTGTGAGAGATAGGGTCTACCTTTCTCTGACAGAACTCTCGAGTGCGGCATGAAATGAAAGCCATGCAGTGCATAATCGTGAAGGCGTAAGTCGACAAAAGAATAGCGTATCAAAACATGAGCCGGATCCACCAAGAATCTCTGAAAGATATTGGCTTAAATGGCAGCACATTTGCGCTTCTCCGCATTTGTGAGGACGAGCATAGGCGCCTTGCGCTGACCCGGGGCCGCAGCCGTTGGGGCCGCCTTGAACACAGAGGCAAAGCTGCCACTTGTGCTTTCACTTTCGCTGGCGGTGTTGTGGGCGTCAGTGGATGCATTGCGAGCTTTCTCGCGGGAACCAGGGCGCTCCGAGCCGATAGCACCCCAGCTGCCAGTTGATGTCCGCGAACTAGGCAGAGAGCACTCCACGTCATCTCCGTTCAGGCTGCCGGAGCCGCTGCGTCCAGAGATTGACTCGTCATCGGTCAGAGGCGTCGCGATATCTTCAGCTGTCTCGGAAATCGGGCTGATGCTCCCAGAGCTGCCGGTGGCAGTCACCTGACGACGGCTGATACCAGCGCGCATAAGGTTGTGAACAGCAGAACGACGGGTGCGAGCAGCAAAGTTCTTACTGCCCTCATGCTTCGCAGTGGGCTTCCTCGCAAGCTCGTCAAAGTTGGGAGGACCACGTGGCTGGCGCACCGGATGTTCCCCAGCGCGAGCCTGGCCTGGCCCATAAGTACCCGTCTGCAGAGCAGTAGACGGAAAGCCTGCGCTCTTCGGTCCAGCAGACTTGGGAGGTTCTTGAGAAGAGAGATTTCCGTTCTTCGCATTCGTGTTGACTGACCCAACGAAAGACCCCGTCTTCTTGTGGCCACGACGGAAGGCGTTGGCACTAGGCGGAGGCAGCGGGGTATGTTGCTCCGAGGGGGATTCGAAGCGGCGTGGCGGCGAAAAGTCGCGGATGCCGTTGACTCGAGACTCCGAAGGCGGGGGGGAAACTTGAACACGAGGAGCCATGACTGGAGACGACTTCTGTTGCTGCTGAAGCTGGAGCTGCTGCTGAAGAAGTTGCAGTTGCTGCAGTTGCTGGAGATTCGTATTGTATTGATCAACGAAGTGGTTGTTCAACTGGGCTGCACCCTGGCCAACATAGAGAGTCTGCTGGCCAGTCACAGGGTCGACTACAGCATAAATATTCCCAGCAGCCAGGCCTGAGTTGAGCATCTGCTGCTGCTGCTGCTGTTGCTGCTGCTGATACAACAGCTGCTGGTAGGTAGGGTTTCCATTGCCAATGGTCATGTGCTGAAACTGCTGCTGGGCAGCCTGCACAGACATGAGCTGCTGCTGCAGTCGTTGCTTCTGCGCCGCCAAGTACATATTCGTTGCAACGAGCTCGGCATACTCGCCGCCAAAACCAGCCGCATCTTGCTCGTCGAGAATGATCTCAGGAGGCGCTAGAATCTGGTCCGCCGTATATTGCTGATGACCAAAAGCATTGGCCTGGGTGTTGTACGTCTGGGCTTGGGGGAAGCGAGGGAGCGAAGTCTTCGGACCGTTGAATGCGTTGTCGGTGGTCCCGTAAGGACCCGGGGCAGCAGCTCGAGACGGACGCTGGTTGGTCGGGAAAGCAGTTGTCGGTGAGGCAGGAAAGGTAGCCGCAGTGGCTGACTTTGGCGCAGTGCGGAGGCCGGCCAAGAGATGGGAGCGACTCGTGCGAGGGGTCGAAACACCGGGTTCCTTGTCAGCGCCCGTGTTGATGGACTCGAAGGAAAGAGGTTTGATGTTTTGGCCTCCTCTGCGAGAAGCTAGACCCGAGGTGGGCATGGCTAGCCCATTGGGGCCCTTGAAAGAGGAAGACATCTGAGCGAGACCGCCTGCGTCCATTGCTCAGGAAGTAGCACGATTGTAGGATGATCCAGATAAAACAAAGATATGGTGAAAGCCGGATGAAAATTGTCCGCAAGAATAGAAGAGTGATGATGCAAAGGCAGCCGAAGAAATTAGGAAAAGATACAGGCTGGAAGAAGTAGGGTATCAAGGAATATTAACAGGTGTGGACTTTTGGGGTTTCGAGAAGCAGTCTGAATGCGAGGAACCTCGGAACGGTATGCAGGTAGCTCGCTTTGCGGGCTTGGTAAACTCGATAACAGATAAAAGAGTGTGGGTGGAAGCCTCTGGCTATGTCCAAATATGACGAGCAGCGCGTGGCGCGTGGTAGTCGGGGCGTGCTGAAAGAGCGACAGCGAAGTTTTGCTTAGGGCAATGTCGCTAGGGACAGTGAATTTTGCTGTAGATTTGTTTCGTGACAATCCAGTTCGATGTCGAGCAGGCAAACGAAGCAGACAGGTCGCCGATGAAGAAGAGAATGTGCAATCTGAGCTGAGCAGAGACTGAATGATCGAAGGCGAAGGTTGTGTCGATGCAGTTGGTGATGTCGAGTGTGAGCAGATGCGAACAGATGCGGATCTCGGATACAGCAGGATTCAAAATTAAGATAAGAATAAGGGTCTGAAAGAATGGTAATGAAAGAGAAGGCAGCAAAAAAGCGAGAGCCTCCCAGAACTCTTGCCAAAAAAATAATGAGAGAAGTCGGAAGTGTGAGAAGATTGATTTGGTTGTTTCAGTCAGATTGGTGAACCAAACGATGATTTCTTTAGAAACAGTTCTCTTAGGCAACAGGGGTCGGACGAGGTTTTTTTTGGTGTTTTGGCTATTAATTTCTCGGATGAAGACAAATTTGGAACCGCCGCAACGATAGCAGAATAGAATGGGGGTATTGAAGGCAAGAGAGAGAGAAGGTCGAGCCAAAAGAAAACGAAAAACAAAAAGGGCAAAGGGGGGGAGAGGATGCGGATGAGGTTGGTGATGGAGGAAGAGAGGAAGGGAACAAGAAAGGATGGATAGGATGAGCGAACAAAGAACAGTAGCAGAAGAAGGGGCGAAAAAAATGGGAAGGGGATGCATGGACGGATAATGATTGGCTGTATTAAAGTGGAGCACCGTTGTCCCTACCAGCAAGCCAATTTTGGAGGGAAACGCCTTTTACGGGTGAGACGAAAATACGTTGTAGTCTGTGCCGCCTAAAACACAGGGCAAGTACTTGCAGGCATCCTAGCCTTCGCTAAACGGTCACCCAGCGTCCCCTGGCATACGTTGCGTTGTTTTACATCTACGGAGCAAGGCGAACGTGCACAAGGAGACGCTCGTTTGAGCCAGGGTTAGGTATCCGCAGTAGATGGACTGTACAAGTGCGAGCGCTCCGTACGAGTACAATTACAGGTAGGGGTGTCTGAACTTTACTCCGTATGAGTACGGGTACAAAACTATGCTAGCAGTCTCGTGTACAGGGTCGCATTGGCAAGGGGGGAAGGCATGCCAGCAATACTTAGTGCCAACGCGTCTTCGCTATTCGCTATTTGTACACATGCAATGTACTATTTCTAAATAGAGGATAACCCCATTTTTATGCTGCGGTTAAGGATAGCCCCAGGAACCAATGGCAGAGAGATATACGCCACAAATATCGGGTCGCAGGAAAGGGGGCAGCTGCAACATTAGCCCAAGTCTGCCTGTTTTCCGTCACGAGATGTCTCTTCCGCTAGTGCCGCAATTGCTTGCATGTTTCAGGCCAATCAGATACCACAGGCCACGCGAGAACACGAGCAGCCCAAATGCTCGCGCTCGTACAGTGCGGAGTCCGTCACTCCGACCACAACCTGCGCTCGCGAATACACGGACAGAGATAGAGGGCGCTGATCACACCATGCCCAGATGTGACAGCAACATAAATACCGATAACATGGTTCTCCATCTCCAGGTGGCCAGAATAACATGAACCGGCGGCTATGTGAGGCTGCTGCTAATTATTCTAGTCATAGCCATGCAAGCTGATAGCAAAGGGCTATGCCGACAGGACAAAAGGCATTACGCGATTTCTGATTACCTTAGCTCGCTGGCAGGCTGACAGGCTGACAGGGGTTTACTAGTAGGGAACTGGTGGTGGAAAGGATGCGAAATTGTCCCGACATTTGGATATGCGAGCCAATCAAATAACGCATATCCGTATTTGTATGCATGGACATACAAATACAGATGGCTGTCCGGGGAAATAACCTAAACTGGCTCTGGCTTGGCCCCATGCAAGGTGACAGCAACCGGGTCTGTCATCTTGTCGTCCACGGGGAGAAGAAGCTGACAGTGACAACCATTCCAGTGAAAGGGATGGTTGTAAAACCCCCATTCTACAAAACCTGCACTTTGTACGCTCGTACACATCTGAACTCGCTTCCTGTTGAGCCCTGAGATGTCATCGAAGAATCCCGTCGTGAAGCCTCCGAGTAATTCTGGAACTAATGATAAAGGAAGTTATCGCTAAGCTGGCCTTTGCCGGGACGGTTTGCGCAGCCGGTTGTTGGGCACAGAGATGATGGCAGTGCATGTGATGGTTTTCCAAGCGGCTCTGCCAACAAGCCTGCAGTAATTTGCTTCGGTTAATCATAGCGGACGATGCACAAGACAGCCACCCCGCGCATACGCTCCCCTCTCCGCTGTCTGTATGCAGAATAGTTGTCATAGCTGGCCAGACGATGGTCAAGACGTAATATATCAGTTGCAGGTGTTACAGATTAATCGTTGCAGTCCGTATGACCATCACATCCATCTTACCTGGCTTCAAATCCCCGGAGTATGTAGGCCGCAACCCAGGTGAAATTCTTGAAGAGATGAAAGAGCAGCAGTAGCTCCTTCAGATTGGTGCATGTCTCCCAGAACCAGAGCATGGTTAACACGCCACCTCCAATTATGATGGTTGTGGTGACCAGGTGTGGGTAGATTTCCACGCATATGCCTCTCCTCCCCTTGACAATCCAACCATGAAGATGAACAGTCCCACGACAAACGGAAATATGCTAACTAAATCCAGGTCTCGTACCTGCTGCATCGGCTCTTAGTCGTCGAATTTCTCGTAGAATGTGTGTAAGTGGTAGAAGAGAAAAGGCGGAAAACCAGATACGGAGTTGAAATTGACCATGAAGTAATAGCACTTGGATGAATTCGTCATCAGCCGACATCGACTGCTATTATGAAAGATATCAGTGCACAAGATAGACCCTTTTGAAATCACAGGACTGATGCCACCAAATGAGATCACGAACGCATACATGACGGCGTTCGCTGCAAACCCGATACTGGAACCCAGTTAGCGAACACCAAAAAGCGGTCTTTGTGGACACACCTACTTTCATAGGGATAAGCTCACCAGTGATGAATGCAAAGGACTGCTTGCGTGAAGCTGTCATTTTAATTAAACTGGTTCTTCTAATCAGGGTGTCGACAGCCGTAGCCACTGCACAGATAATGCAGCCGACGATGGAGTGAATACCTGAACTGATGAAGAGGTACTGGGCAGAACAGGTAGCACAGCAACTGTTGGCGCATAAGGCGCTCGTATGGAAGACGTGTTAGATGTCTCACGTACACGGGTCATTGAGCCCAACCTAATAGCCACGGTGAAGTTGTCAACAAGATACACCCAATATATACCAATGCTCGACCAGAGATTGTTGTTGATGAGTGTCAGATTGAGAGCGATGGTGATGCCTAAGCCGCCAGTTTCAGCCATGAAGCAAACTCAGGCAGATGCCATGGAGCCTAGAAAATAAGGGCTGTAGAAATAACTTGCGTAAAAAATTGACTCATCCATGTAAACCAATGGACCGTATTCCCCCTCATGATAGCCTTGGTCTCATCTGTGCTGTCTTCAAAACCCGTCAATGCATTGTCCTTGGTCTCCATATCGGCTTAGAAAACAATACCAGCTGCGACCGTGTTACTCTGCAAGATCAAATGGACTTAAAAAAAAGTAAACGACGAATTCTTGGCGATCTATGAAAGATTTTATGGAAACAGACCATATTTTGAGGAGACAAACCTCTTCCACATTGCCCGCCATGAACCACCCTCGCCCAAGTCCCTCCCAGTTCTAACCCAGTCAACACCCACACGTCCGGAAACTCACACTCGCGAGACGCAATTTTGGCCTTTGGGCAGCATTTTCTGCATGGAGATGCTAACATGAACAGATTGGGAATCTCTCCATCTATTTCCAGCCTCATATTGGGGCTTCCATCAAGGTTACATTACACGGATTGCAATTGTAGATAGGCAAGACATAAGTCTAGCTCTACATAGTAGCTTTAATGAGAATATTCAGATTAGTTGTCAGAAGCTCTTCAAGCTACTCGTGCATACTCGTCGATTGCCGAACAGCCACACACAAGTCGCGCAGTTTCCTATTATTACCGTTGGCTAGCTACTCGACATGGACCAGAATTACGCAAATGCTTCGCAAAAATCTTAAGGTAGAGAAAGTACATTTTTTCTATGAAATTTTCTTGTGCACGGGTAGTAAGTAATCCTTAAAATAATTGGTTACTATGCACATACTAACGTGTTAATGACCTTTTACTACTGAAGCGATATCTTCGCCAATGGACGGAGACGGCCAGCAACAAAACCACATTCAGCTCGACGTGCTTCTCTAATGCTGTCCGACCTGAATAAGAAAGCCCGCAGTCCTACGAAATTCATGGTGCACTGCCAAGGTTACCTGACAGATATACCAAACCCGTTTCAAAGCAACACCGTTTCAACTGTTTGTAGATTTAGATCCTGTATGTACAGTGTTGTCGGCAAAGCTCTCAGGTTAGACAGCAGCAGAAGCAGGAACTCGTTCAGGCACGCGAGTATGAGGGAACAACTAGCATCACGGCCAATGATTTATGCGTACTCGCTACTCGATTTTGGAACGTTTCTTAACTATTTGCAGATGCAGGCATAGGGCTTTCGCCTTGAATCGAAACAAATATGATCATATTATCAAAAAAATAGGTACCCCCTAATCCCACCGATGCCGTATGTACCGTTATTGTCATCTCGTCGTTTCACATTTGTGCCGGTTTCCGGGTTGTCATTTCCAGATCTCATTTCCCGGCCAGCCTGAGGCCGTTCTTCTTGTACATCATTTGCGCGTTACTGCTGCTCTTCGACGGGCTCCTGTTCTCCGTAGACGCCACCGCCGTTCTCGGCGGCTAGACATGCTAAGCACACGCCTCCACCGTACACCCGGGTGTGCCGTTTCCAGCCGGCACCGTTGTCGTCCAGGGAGGAAATGATTTCTCCTCGAACGCCGATTTGTCGTGGAGACTGCGGCACCCCCGACGCATCGGCTTCGCTCTGCGTGGGGGGAGGGGGCGGCAGCAGGGGCGAGCTGGAGGGAAACGACGAGGGTGACGCGCCCTCGACGGCCCGGCTCGTGTCCGCAAACGGCACAGGACACGGCACTATGGGCGTACCAACCGGCACCAGTTTTGTGTAGCTTCGCCTCCGCGGGGATGTGGACGGCGAGGAGGAGCTGGCGGGTACGGCCGTTTCGTCGTCGTGTGAGATTTTCCCGACTTCCGCTTGGTAATCCGGATTGGGCTGGTGGATAAAGGGGATCTCCGAGGAGCCGTCAAGTTCCGGGGGTACGGAGCGTGCGTAGTCCGGGCGGCAGTCATCGAGGGTGAAGATGGAAGCAGCGAGAGTAGGCGGCGTGAGCGGCGGTGGCGGCGGGTGCCGAGCAAAGGGGCGACTGGCCTCAGGCTCCACAGGCAGGGATGAGGAGGCGGCAGCAGCAGCAGCAGCAGCAGCAGAGACCCCCTCGCGCGTGTTCTCGGTCGCGCCCAGGCTGGGACTGGCCATGTTGGGGCTGTACTGGTAGTGCTGTGACATGTCGTGGTGGAAGGCGGAGCGGAAGCGGTAGGAGAAGGGAGAGAAGGGGGTGCTGCGGACGTCGAGTGCGGAGACGGCAGGTAGGGCCTCGGGGGTCTTTTGGTTGAAACCCCTCGTGGTGCTGCTGATGCGCAGCAGGCCGGGGCTGATGGCTGTGTTGGCTGTGTTCGCCTCGCTGCTTATTCCACGTGATGATCCTTCCGACTCCGTCGCGCGAAAGGCTTGCTGATGGCCGCGCTGAGCCTGCTGACCGGGGGCGAGGGCGGCACCTTGGGCTGAGGATGCAACAATTTCCTTTTCGGGACACCAGCTGTCCGCTAGACCCTTCTGCTGACCGGTTGGCGCGCGGCGCACACGACGCCACCGGCTGAAAATCGCGTGGCGAGAATGGACGACGAGACGGAGCAGCACTATGGCGAGGGTGGCCACAGACAGGAGACAGTATGTGTGCGTTTCCAGGAGTCCACGCGGCACCGAGGAGGCGGGCGCAGCACTGTCCACGGACGGCAGGGGCGAGAGAGTGGCAGGCATGTTGTCCCGTGCTCTTTGATTTTGACACACACCAGAGGGGAGTGGTAGGGGTGCCCGGCGGCGGAATGGGCTCGTATGTTCTCTGCCAGGCGTCTGGGGCGTAAGCTGGAGCCACACGAGTCCGAGGTGAGTGTGAGGTGAACCAGACGGCGATGACGGTGGGTCAGGTCGGAGGAGGTGAGAAACGAGATGAAAGAGAATAAGCCGGAATGACAAGGGTTTTGTATGATGGGAAGGGGTGTGTGTGTACAGGGTACAAGCAGCAGGTCGATCATGGGTTGGGTATATGCGAGGTGGCATTAAGAAGAACGAGGCACACGATCACCCGATGGCGCCAGTCTCGAGGGGGTCGAGATTAAGTAGGAAACAGACGCCCTCGAGCTGGGATGGGATGAAAGGAAGAGAAGAGGGGGGCGGGGGGCGGCGGCGGCACCAGCAGCAGCAGTGGCATCCGTAGCAGCACCAGCAGCACCAGCAAGCCGAGCTGAACTTTCAGGGGTCCGGTTTACGTGCATTTGAGACAACGCCGGGATCCTGACAAGCTGGGACGGCTAGATGGACGGAAACGAAATCTACAGCGAGACCTTCGCTCAGCACACAAAGAGGAGAAGCAGAGCATCTCCCTCGCTGAGCTTAAACAGTAGGCCGTTTGAGGCTGCCGCGGCTACATGGCGCCATTGGCTGGGCCGTGTCATTAAACGAGAGCCTTCGGATAGGCAGCGCGGCGCAGCAGGAGCTGAAGTGGTTCCCGCCTCTTGCTGGCCGGCGCTGAGCAGGCAGAACGGACCACTCAGCATCGGCCAGGACAGATCTAGCTAAATCTTAGTGGCAAGCTACAGCCCTAGCGTGCCGCAAAGGAAGAGGCAGTTCAGCTGAGAGGGGGTGCTGTCACCGTCGAACGACTTTTGCACGGCGTGTGTTCAGTCTACCCAGCCGGCTGTTCCTTGTCATCGGGGCGGATGTCTTGGCTGAAGATGACTTGCCTCCAACCACAGGACCGGGACGTGGATCACGGGGTAGCATTGCCACAATGTCGTAGAACATGGCGCGCCAACGAGCACTCGTGCATATTTGTAGAGTATTTTTGCTTGTTTTTCCACTTGATCTCCTCGGATCTGACGACGTGTCGAGGTCGATCTGGGACAGGATATCACTGCCTGCTCGTCTCGCCAGAGCATCACCGATGCCGTGTGTGAGCTGTGCGAATAACGGGACGGGAAACCCGAAAGGGGAGGGGAAAAAGAAAAGAAAAACGAAAAAAAAAACAAAAAAACGAAAACAAACTGGAAAACGTCACAATTCGTCACAGAAGAAAAACTCTGAGCAGACCCTTCAGAGCTGTGATCAGGTGTCGGCCTCTCCGGAGGAGACTACGAGTAGTACAATTTCCCTACTGCATTTTTTGTGCAGTGTTCGATCCGCCAGTGGGGCCCTACACCTTCATTCCAGCCATCTCTCTCTCTGTGGACCCACTGCCCGTAATTGGACCACGGGTAATACTACTCGTACTGGTGCAGAGAGGAAATCTCGTAAGCGTAAGCGCCCTCGCGCGACAGTACGAGTACGAGTAAGATCACCACGAGATCTCTTTGTTCGAAATAGTGTGGTACGAGTACGAGAACTCGGACACAGTAATGAAAGGTTGAAAAAAAAACTATCCTGATACATGAAATATACACGCGCTGCCCTATATGGCAACAATCTCCATTGGCTCGCCGCCGCCGTTGCGTAGGCTGTCCGACGTCTCTTCCTCCATCATGGCAATCATGCCGTCGATATTCTCCTCCAGGCTGTCGGCCTCTGGCCCCAGACAACTCCGCAGCAGCCGTCGGTACTTCTCGATGTTGTCGCTGGTGCCCACCGCCGCCAGCGCGTCCACGTAGTCGGCCTCTGCCTGCCTCTGGTCGGCGAGCAGTTGCTTTAGCTCCAGCAGCAGCTTCTGCGGCGAGTCTGTGGTGCCGTCCTGCTTCTGCCCGTCGGCCGCCGCCGCCAGCGTGCTCTCCACGTCCGCCTGCATCAGCACGTCGTTGCGGCCGCTGAGCACCGAGGCGAGCTGTGTCTTTGAGGCCGCCGCCTCTTCGATGACCTTGGCCGCCACGTCGTCGGGCTCGATGCGCAGCTCCAGGTCGGCTACCTCGGCGCGCACCGCCGACAGCTCCGCCTGCGTGTTGCCCAGTATCCGCCTCGCCTCTTTTTCTGCGTCGGCCTTCTCCCGGAACTCGTCCTCGTAGCTCTGTGACAGGTCCTGGAAGTTTTCAAACACCAGCGGCATGATGCGCGACTGCACCGTCGTCGCCGCTTCCGACTGGTACATGGCCACGCTCTTTTTCTGCGACTCGGCCATGGCGTCGCGGAACATCGGGTGCCGCGACGAGTCGGGCGCAAAGGGTGACGACGAGTGCTGCGGCGGCGCGCGCGTCTTCTTGCTGGCGTTGAGCTCCTTGATCATGTCTTCTGCTCGCACCCCGTCGCGGTTCGGAATGTCTGTCGAAGCGCCGCGTCCGAGAAGCGCCCGTATGCACTTGCTCGCATGCTTCATGGCTGCCAGGTGCACGGCCGTGTTGCCGTCGTTGTCTTGCGCGTCGATCAGCTGCTGCACGAAATTCGGGTCGTGCGTCTCCTGCAGCCGGTTGAGAATGTTGTCCAGGTAGTACCGCGCGCACGACTGGCTGGTGACCCGCCCGCTCTTCATGATGGCGGCGTGGTGGATAATGGTGCTGCCCGTGCTGTCGCGCGCATCCACCGTCTCGAACAGCTCCTTCATGATGGCCGGGAACGTCTGCTTCTCGAAGCAGTTAGTGAAGCTCACCGCCCGCATAAAGGGCGTCTCGCCGCGCTCGTTCTGCACCGTCAGCGTTGCCCCGAAGCGCTTCAGCTGCTTGACCACCTCGACGTCGCCCATGGCACAAGCCCAGTGTAATGCCGTGTGCCGCTCTGTGTCGATGATCCAGTTCGGCTGAAAATTGGTCGGCGGATCTGGCCGTATGGCCGGCTGTTCGTTCCGAGACAGAAGGAAGTAGTCTAGCAGCTCATCGCCGTAGACAGAGTGCTGCTGCTCCGTCATGTCCTGCATCATGTCTTCCCGCTTCCGTTTCCTATGCGGCGCCGAAAAGTTGGACATGTCGTGGCGGTCATCGTCGGCCGCGTACGATACCGATGCGACGGTCAGGTTGTCGGGTGTGTCATCCTCGCGCATAACCACCTCTGCCGTGTCGAATTCTTCCTGGATGGGAGTGGCCGCTGGCCGCTGTTAGTTTGAGGTCACGCTGGAGGGGTAAAATAAGCCCGGACAGACGAACCATTCCATTTGGGCACAGCTGGACGTGCTCTCGGCGCTTTTGGCTTGCTCGTGTGTCGTGGTGCCGGCGGCGGGCTGACGTCGCCCGGGACATATTCGAAGATGAGACTTAGTCGGTCGTAAACGTTGTTTCTTCGAGCAAGGGCCTCGCCGTGTTCAAGAGGGATCCAGGTGCCTGTGTCGTACATTCTCTGGTCAGCACCCCTCACCGAGACCAAACCAAAAAAAGACACAACGCACCTTGGTATTTGCCATATCCTCCCTGAATCTTTTCGTGGACATCCTTCTGGACTTCCCGCTCGAGAATGCGCGTCCGGGCTGGCTTATCGAAGCCGGCCGCTTTGAGAATGTGCGTGGCGTTGATCCAGTCATCATGCCGCCGGCGCATAACATGCTCCTTCAAGTCGACGCCAAACTGGAATTCGTACACGGGAATCTGTTCCGGTCGAGGTCAGCGAAAAGGGATTCTCAGTTTCTTTCTCAGTTTCTTTTCGGCCTGGCCGGCCGCAGCCGATCCGGAGCTCGCTGTTCAAAACCTACTCCGCTGTAGGTGGCACTGTAAATGCCTGGGCTGTCGGGCTTCCCCATCGTGAAGACACCTCGAGAAAATTTGCAGTGGCCGTGGGCGTCCCGGAAGATCGCGCGTTAAATGCCGGCGGCAAGTGTTGCGTTTGTCCGAGTGCAGGATGAGTTGTAGAGGAAGACGAATCATGAACGAGAAACGAAACCAACCCTACCGCAAGGGCTTCGCAGGGCAGCCGATTCGAACAGGGGATGGAAGCAAGGGCATGCCGAAAACGCGAAGTCGTGTCCAACATGACGCGTTGTGCTAAATTACGCGAAAATCAATTAAAGTGTCCCTGCCTGAGGCACGTGGGTCCACTTTTCGCACCTGTAAGTCGGTCCCCGGCTAATAGCGAATTGTCCACTGTCTTCAGACAGCTTCCACAACGAGCTTCGTTCCCTACCTAGTGCCTGCCAACGGCCATGGACGGCGAAAGTGCAGCTGCCAGGGTTCTCCGAGAGCGCCAGAAAGCCCAGGAGGCCCGAGCGTGCTATCCATGTCGACTGCGAAAGGTGGAGGGTTTTCTGGAGCTCTGCGAGTCTGCAACTTTCCAGTTTCTGCCCACTGACAGCTTTGCCAGGTGAAATGCGACAAGGGCCAGCCGTGCCACATGTGCCGGAGACGTGGCCACCCGGAAATTTGCACGTTCCCTCCCGACAGGTCGTCCCTTCACCGACGGCGGCGGCGACACACCGACGGATCCGAACGCGCTGCCGTCGCGTCGACACAAAGCCACAGCGATGGCCATCCCACCACCACCGCTGCTGCTGCCCCGCTGGGTAACAACGACTCGGCCACCACGATCCTATCCCTCCATGCCTCTTCCCCAGACGATGGGCCGCTAGTCCGCGATGTTCGTTCTATGCTCGGCCTGCAGAACACGCTCACAGCCTATCCGTTCATGGAGACGAACAGCTACGAGGATGTGGCCAGCACATTGGTGGCCATAGCTCCACGGCAGGCAGACATTGTAAAGTATGAGAGCATTCCCGGTTGTCTGATGATGGAATACGGCTCGGGCATATTGTGCAGCTGACAGGCTGTATTACCACGCAACGACCAGACTGTACCAGCACTACCGCACACAAGTTGTTCCGTTCAATCCCATTGTACTGGACCTGGAGCGTTTTGAACTCGACCTCGCTGTCTACCTCAAGGCAGAGGTGGCCGGAGAACTGAAGGACCCGCAACGGCTTGTGGCAGGCCAGTGGTCGTCTCGCAAGAACATCAGCTTCATTGGGCTCCTGCTGTCTGTTCTGGCGTCTGGGGCTCACTTCTCAGACGGCCGGAAAAGCATCGACCTGACCTTTAATTTTGGTAGGCACTTCTCGTGCTGGATCACACACGCACACGCTGACGTCGCATTCTGCGTCCTCGACAGCAAAGCGCAGCGTCCAAGCACTGCGCCTGGCAAACTTCCTGTTTCGACCCTCAGCCGTGGATATCCAGACCCTTCTGGTCCTGGGCAACACGCTTCAAAACACTGGACAGGCAGATGCTGCTTGGACTGTGCTCGGCACGACGGTCCGGCTGGCCCAGACTCTGGATTTTCAAGCTCCCTACAACAGCCTGAACCAGTCAGAGAAGGCGGAGGCACAGGGCCGGCTGCTGAGGTAGGCCGATTCTGAGATGAGGCCCCCAAACACCGGTCCGCTGATCACGACTAGGGAAAAGGTCATGTACCAAGAGGCAGTTCTCTGCATCTGTCACGACCGGCCGCCAGCTATCTACCGGCCCGAATGGCTTGCCATGTCTCGACCCGCGGACGAAGGAAAGCTCTCGTACTCCCTAATGATGAGCCGTCTGTCTTCCATCAGCCTTGATTTCATGCACCGCAAAGCCTTCGACATGTGGACGGACAAGGCGCCCGCCGACTTCCTTCAGGCTCTTGACGACCTATACGCCGAGGGAGCTAGCTATCTGCTGGACACGGCGGCCTGCGCGAATCTGCCCCAGCTCTTGGAGCACTATGCTCTTCGGATGCACGTATCGTTCACCGTCACATTTTTCTGCAGACATGTCATACGCAATGCTACTGTGGTGACAAGCGAAGACGCATCTCACGACGATGACGACGACGACGACAATGCAAGTCCGGGCCTACGCAAGCGTGCACGGCTGGGCCTCATCGCCGTGTGCAGGGCGTTTCTCGACTTCCAGGCACTGAGCGTCGTTCCGCGACGGACATGGTCTCTGCTGCATGAAGCCCTCAGTGCAGCCTTGCTGCTGCATGCCTGGGATGCCACGCGCGGAGAACCCGAATGCCGTCAGCTGCAGCAGCAGGTGGTTGATGTGTTCACGTCGGTCGAGGCGAGCACCGCAGACGACATGACAGAATCAGTCCCATTCAGGTTGTTGTCCCCGCAGCACATCAGGACATTGCTTGCTCTCCGAGGAGTTCTGAATCCGGGACAAGGCGCAGAGAAGCTCGCTGCAGGAACACAACAGCAGCCATCGGAGCCACAGCAGTCGTCTCAACCACCGCCACCGCCACCGCCACCATTGCAACCACACCAACAGGAGCAGGTGCAGCCTCCCCCCCAGGCTGATAGCTCTGGTCCCGAGCCTGCCGAGATCGCCAGCAACACGTTTGATGGCATCGAGTCACAGTTCCCACTGATGTACATATATCCTTTCTGGCTGATCATATCCTCGACGACGCTGGGTGGCATTAACTGTCTTTATAGGAACCTGTTCCCGTATCTGAACAGCCAGGACGTCGAGCTGGGGAGACTTTCTCCTCTGGACTATCTAAACTACTACATGAACGGTAAGGCCTCGTCCTCCTCATGAGCAAGCACAGAGAAGCCAGCGGACAATTGCTGACCTTCTGTGACTTTTGACAGGCCCGACGTCCGCATCCTTCGACGGCGAAGTTCCAGATTTCCTGTGAAGGAACCGCTATCGTCATCACCGCTCCGTCGTATCCTTGTCCTTCTTCCAGCCGCCCCAGCGCTCGAAATCGCCCGTGTCCAAGCCAAACTGGTCGAGTATCCGACCCACTGTCTGGTCGACCAGCTCGTCCACCGAGCCCGGCCGAATGTAGTACGCCGGGACGGGCGGAAAGATGACAGCGCCGGCCCGAGTTACCTCGAGCATGTTGCGCAGATGAATTTCGCTCAGCGGCGTTTCGCGGGCAACTAGCAGCAGCTTGCGCCGCTCCTTGAGAACGACGTCGGCCGCTCGCGCAATTAGGTCGTCGCAGTACCCGCTGTGCACCGCTGCCAGCGTCTTCATGCTGCACGGCACGATGATCATGCCGGCCACCTGGAAGGACCCGCTGGCAATGGGCGCTGCCATGTCGTGGATGCCGTACACGTGATCGGCCAGCGCACGCACAGCCGCCGGGTGGTAGTCGGTCTCGTACTTGATGGTGGCCTCTGCCCACTTGGAGATGACGAGGTGTGTCTCGACATGCAGCTGGCGCAGCGCGATGAGTGTCTTAATGCCGAGGACAGCCCCCGTGGCACCAGTCATGGCGACAATGATTCTTTTTCGCTCTTTATTGTGCGTTTGGGCTGCCGATGCGGCCGGCAGTGCCGATGCTGACTCTTTGTTTGTGGACGACATGATTGGATTGCTGCTTTCCCATCACCTTCGACTGCGTTTTCTCTCTGCCTTCTCTCCAACTCGATCTTCTGCCTTTTTATTCCGTATTTATCTGGATGTAAATGTCCATTTTCAACCACTCCGAGTCGAGCCTCCGAGCCTCCGAGCCTCCGAGAACTCGTGACGGAACACTTCCGGCAATAACACAATATTTCTCCACCGCCGCTTCTGCTCCACAACCTCCGAAGGACCGAAGAGCCCGAGCTCTTACATCACGCACCGAGACGCCGGATGCTCTCGGAGGTGGCTTTCATGACAGCCAGCGCGTTGGGCATTTAAACGAAGCAGATGCCTGTCATTCGTGTGTGTGGACTGCCACAGACTTCAGTCACACCACACCAGCAACGCGCATCATGTCCTACCACCAGAACGCAGCTCTCTCCTTCCGTGCCTTCATAGAGGCTCTCAAAAAGGATAATGACCTAACCGAGATCAACGACCCCGTCGACGCCAACCTGGAGGCGGCGGCCATCACCCGTTTGGCCTGTGAAACCGACGACAAGGCGCCGCTCTTCAACAACATCATCGGCCGCAAGGACGACGGCCTGTTTCGCATACTGGGCGCGCCAGGCGGACTGCGTAAGGGCAAAGAAGACCGCTATGGCCGCCTGGCACGCCACCTGGGGTTGCCCCCGAACACCCATATCCGGGACATCATGGCGATGATGGTAGCCCCGAGCAAGCTAACACCAATCGAGCCGACAGCCGTACCGGCGGCCGGGGCGCCTTGCAAAGAGCACACCATCACGGGTGACGACATCGACCTGATGGCACTGCCACCACTCATGATCCACAAGGACGACGGCGGTCGATACCTGCAGACGTTTGGCATGCACGTGCTACAGACTCCCGATGGCAAGTGGACGAACTGGTCCATTGCTCGCGCCATGGTGGCGGGCAAGCGCACCATGACTGGGCTTGTGGTCAAGCCCCAGCACATCTGGCAGATCTACGAGATGTGGAAGAAGCAGGGCCGCGATGTGCCTTGGGCCTTGGCCTTTGGCGTGCCGCCGGCGGCCATCATGGCCTCCAGCATGCCCATCCCGGACGGCGTTTCCGAGGCTGCGTATGTCGGTGCCATGACTGGAACTTCACTTGACGTGGTTAAGTGCGATACAAACGACCTGTTCGTGCCAGCTTCCAGCGAGATCGTCCTGGAGGGCACCTTGTCCGTCACCGAGACCGCCATCGAGGGCCCCTTTGGCGAGATGCACGGCTACGTCTTCCCCGGCGACGGCCATCCGCAGCCCGTGTACACGGTCAACAAGATCACGTACCGGACGAACCCCATCATGCCCATATCGTCGTGTGGACGACTCACTGATGAGACAGTATGTTTCTCTTTCTCTTTCTCTCTCTCTTTCTTTCCTTCACCGCCCTTCGTCTTTCTCCGCTAACATAAAGTGACTAGCATACGATGATCGGCACACTCGTCGCTGCCGAGCTCGGCCGACTTTGCCGCGAGGCGGGCATCCCGGTACTGGATTCCTTTTCCCCGTTCGAAGGCCAAGCGACCTGGCTGGCTCTCCGTATGAATACGGAAAAATTGCGTGCCATGAAGATGGGGTCCGCTGAGCTGCGTAAGAAAGTCGGCGACGTCCTCTTTAACTGCAAGGCTGGCGTACCCTTCCACCGTGTGATCCTCGTCGGCGAAGACATTGACGTCTACGATGGCAAGGACGTCCTCTGGGCATTCTCCACCCGCTGTTGCCCAGGCAGGGATGAGACTCTCTTTGACGACGTGCCCGGCTTCGTGTTGATTCCATACATGAGCCACGGCAGCGGAGATCCGTTCCGTGGCGGCAAGGTTGTCTCGGATGCAATGCTGGCCTCTGAATACACGACCGGCCGCGACTGGGTGGCTGCCGATTTCAAGCACTCGTACCCGGATGATATGCAGGCCCGTGTTCTACAGAGATGGAGCGCCATGGGCTTCCGCAGCCTGGAGTAGCCCAAAAGGCGTCATCACAGAGTCTCGCTTCATTGCTAGTAGAGTCGTGGACCAGGTCAATTAACCATGCTCATGGCCGACCAGATTAGAGTTCAAATAGATCGGCCTTGATGCTGTTCAGCCATTCAGCCATGTAATCCTAGAAATGCAGAATGTGCAGCGAAAGACACAAATTTGTTCAGGGACAATTTCTGAGTAGATACATCTTGTTTCCTCCAAGAAGATCGAGTGACAGATATACAGGATGGAACAGGGCAGGAAGCATGTTAAACATGAACACGAGAATGTGTAAGAAAAGCACAATGATGCTCTCACAGCTTGGCAAGTCCTGATTCTGTCTCGAAACGGAGGGAAGATGACAGCAGATGTCACCTTGAATAAATCAGCATCGGTATTCACCGCAGCCCCCTGTGAATTTAAAGGGTTTGCAACAGAAGCAACCAAGAAATGGAAGGGTTTGCAAGCCAGTATGTCGAGGTCTCCGTACTTTGTGCATTGGCTGCATTTGAGTAAAAGGGATGACCAGAGAGCTGCCGCAGGTGGCACTGCGTTCCACAAACGGCTGTTTCAACACTAAAAACAAGATCTTGGAGCGGGATCCCACCTGGCAGTAGGTTTTCTGGATGCGAAGGGCCGACAGTGGGGCATGGAACCGTTTAGCCGCAGGTGTTGAGACGAAGGATGCATGCCGATGAGATGTAACCTGAATTCGAGATCAAAATGCGCCGTCCATGTGCTAATCAACCTTAGTGGATGGCGTAGGCCGGTGATGTTGGCAGCACAGATCTTGCTTCCCTTACTCATTGAGCGGAGCTGTAAATAACGGAAAGCGCAGTCTATGTCAATGAAATGGCCTATCTAATTATTACTAACTGCTGGCGTCTACATGCCCCCACAGCCTACTGCGTAGTAGAACCGCTGATATCATGTGCTCTAGCGCCCTCGAGAGCCTCGTTTTCCTTCCGCTCCAGTGTACCCGGTTCGGTGATATCAACGCCGAGTCTCATGGCCTCGGACACTTCGGCCTCAGGTCCCGTAAACCACCGATGCGCCCACAGAACCCAGCTTCCAATGGAACCGAGAGCAATGATGCCTACTGCCACGACGGTGTAATTCAGTGTCTGATCGGTCACGGGATTCGAAGTTGGCAGACAGAACACGACCGTGATGCAGCCAATCCAAGCACACGCAATCGCAGCCACGATGCGGCTGAAGTAGCCAAGGTTGAAAGGACCTTTCATGGCAACAAAATTCTTCTGCCAGATGAGTCCAATCAAGACAGGCAGTCCGTAGCTGATGTAGAGACCGATGGTGGCGATGGACGTGGCAGCGGAGTAGGCCACACTCGAGCCGAGGGAGGGAAGAGCGAGGATGAATGCCAGCAACGCGGCCAGCCAGACGGCACGGACAGGAGACCGGAACCGCTTGTCGACGGCATGGAAAAAAGACGGCTAAACAACGGGTCTCATTAGGGCTGAAGCAGCGCAACAGGGAGAAGGAAAACGTACAATGCCGCCGTCACGGGCAAAGGCAAACATCATGCGGCTGTTGCTTGTCATGCTGAAGAGGCCGCAGTGCCAGACGCAGACTAGGACAAATGTCAGTGTTTCGTAAACGTCAACGCTGCATCAGGAGACGCACCCATAATCAAAGTGAACAGAACCAAGGCCCCGTTTTCACCAAACACGTCGACGAGAATCTGCAGAACCGGCTGGGAGTAGGAGCTGTTGAGGGTGCCCTCAAAGTCCTGCATGGAAAACAAAAATGCCAGAAGCACAAAGAAGCCGAAAATGGCACTGAACCCCACGCTAGAGACGACACCGATGGGGGCACTCCAGGAGGCGTTTTTGGTCTCTTCGCTCAAATGCGCCGACGCGTCGAATCCAGTAAGCGTGAACTGCGACAGGAGAGCGCCACACATGACGACGTAGCCCGTGCTGGCGCGAATGCTCCAGCCAATGCCGTCGATACCCGTTCCGTCGTAGAACTTGCCAAAGACAAACGAGGCAGGCATGTGCTTCGGTGCCTTGGCGAGCACGGCAATGCAGATGGCACAGATGCCGGCCGAATGCAGAACGATGGAGACGTTGTTCAGATACCGAAGCACATGGACGCCAAAGGTGTTTATGAGGCCGTGCGACACGAGGATGGCAGCATAGATGCCAATCGTTTCTGACGCCTTGGGCGTGTAATCGGGGTTCTTGACGGTGGCAGCGGTGGCGATGAGCCCGGCGAGACCAAACGAGATGCCGGTCGTGACGGCGACCTGCCCCAGCAGATTGAACCAGCCAGTAATCCAGGCAGCAAAGGGCGACCAGCGAGGAGGCGCAAGCATGGCGGACCAGAAGTACGGACCGCCGCTCGTGGGAATGGCAGACACGATTTCGGCCATGGCCGTCGCGACCATCAGAGTAAAGAACGCGACGACAATCCAGCCAATCGACATGACTGCAGACAGACAACAACGTTAGACACGAACAATCTCAGACGATACAGCAAGAGAGCCGACCACATACCTGCCGGGCCGCCCGTGTTCAGGCCATAGGAGAAGAGTGTCGTAAGACCTGTGATCACGCTCTGCGTGCCCGTATCAGCCAAGTTGTTCCGGAATGCGAAGTGTAGGAGAGAGCCTTACAATGATGGAGAAGGACACGCCAAAGTTGTGAGCGAGGCCCCAGTCACGACGCAGCTCCTGCTTGTACCCAAAGCGCGCCAGGCGATCCTCGTCCTGCTCGTTGACTGTGCCCGGAGGCACGTGCTGCTCCTCCAGCTTGGACATGTTGACTGAGCTGCGACTCGAACGGACGGTCTTGCGCCTCTACTCGTAGTTACAGCAGCACTGGATTTCTTCAAAGTGAAATCAGGGACCGTGGGTGGCATAAGAGAAAAGTCGAAGAAGACGAGACATGTCTTAGATAGCGCAATGTCGCAGTTTTAGTAGCTGGGCTGAAGATGCGCCAGCCTGGCCAAGATAACAGCGTGCGAGTTATCACCGTAAGTGCATTATGTCAATGTACTGATGTTACATGCGCTATAAAATGCGAGTAAGATACTTACGTTATGCCTCCTCGATGTGTATGAATGACTACTCTTTACAAACCGTATCTTATCTGGCCATGCACACGATGTCCTAAATAGGAAGGTCGATATCGTCAGAGCATCCTACACGTGACTTGTACCATTATTAAGGTGCGCTGGCCCAACAGTTGAGACACCGAACCCCCGCATCCCGCTCGTACGAGACTCCATACGCTAGAACACTAACACCGAAGATTGGAATCTATCTAGTAATACTGAAACGAAATCAACGTATTTCGCCAAGCACGCGAAGAATTGCCAAAACGGCTTAAGCACAGACAAGTCTCTTCACGTGACCAGACACCGCAAAATCCTCACCGCCTTCTTTTCTGCCGTTGTAATTTTTTTTTTTGGTTTCCGCTTTTGCTTGGTGCAAGAAATTTTTTTGAGCTGCTCATGCAACCGCAAGATACCTTGACTTTGGCTGTCAGTGGAAGCTCGCGCACAACATGTCTTCGACAACCGAGAGAAAGCGACCTAGGGAAGAGAAGGAGAAGGTACACGGAAATTTTAAAAAACGGAAGGAGGCCGCTGCGCCTGACACAGCGATGGAGTCTGAAGCTTCACCCAAGAAGTCAAAGCACAGCAAGAAGCACAGGATAGAAAGCGACGACAAGGCCGATGTCGCGGACGACAAGGTCTCGAAGAAAACAAGCAAGAGCAGAAAGGACAAGGAGAACAAGGACGACAAGAAGGCGAGCCGAAAACACAGCAAAAAACACCACAGCCACGACGTGACCCAGCTCGTGAAAGAAGAATCGCCCGCTGAGCAGCGGAAACACAGCTTCCCTTTCTTCACGCAGACTATTTCGTTATGGGTGCCGCTGTATCCTGTTGGGTTCAACCGGCCACTTTCCAGCGCGGCCGATCAGCACCTCGCCGGCCTCGTCAACCACTACTCTCCGCTTCTCGGCGGATACCTCCTGGCATACCGCAATGTCAACCTGTCCCAAACCCCTGTGCGCGCCAACCCACAGGACCCTCCGACCGATGAGACACCAGCCACGCTGGCTTCCGTCGATGAATACGCTGTTGGGTTTGGCTGGATGACTGTCGATGTGGATCTGTTTGTGCCCAGCCGGGGGGCCTGGCTGGAAGGAGACGTGATCTTGCAAAACGAGGGCGCCATCGGCGTGAGCTGCTTTGAGAAATTCAACGCTAGTATCGAAGCATCAAGGCTGCCGCGCGGGTGGAAGTATATGGAATTGGAGCCCACCTTTGACCAGGAAGGCGCTGGTGACAAGACGGGCAACCATGCAGCCGACGGCGAAAACAACTACGAAAACGCAAACGGCGCGGAACAGGAGCAGGGTGGTGACGAGGAGTATTTCGACGCTCCAGAAATGCTGCCCACCGGCCACTGGGTCAACGAAGAGGGGGAGCCGGTTGCGGGAAAGCTACTCTTTCGTATAAAGAACTTTGATGTGGGACTGGCAGGCGACAACGGCTATCTTGCCATCGAAGGCACCATGCTGCCAGCCGAGGAAGAACACCGTCTCGCGCAGCAAGAGAGGGAGCGGAACCGCAAATCCCATATGCGGGGGAAGACGCGACGGTTGCCAGAGTTTAGCATCACACAGTTTGGCAAGGAGGACGAGGAGGAAGACAGCGCTCCGAAGGTGGAGGTGTACAAAGGCAGCCGACCGGGAACGCCAAACGACTAGCCAGTTGTGATGGCGCATGGCCGTCACGTCATTCGGGGCTAACTGCCAGGACTGTAGGCTTCTCCAGTTTCCCCGCTAATAGAAACAGAATACCCGCTGCCTGTCCCACTATGTCCGAACCGTCGTCTCTGACTCTACATCCGTATTCCCTGAGAACCTGTGCACATTGCCTTTGCCCTTTCTGCTCGCCTTTGCGTGTCCAAAAACATGGCGTCGTTTGTTCCCTCGCGCGTGCTCATCATCGGTGCGACGGGTGCCATCGGGCGATACATCTCGGAGACCATCATCGCCGCCAAGCCAGCCTTCAATGTCTCCGTCTTTACGTCGCAGAAGACGGTCGAGACCAAGGCGCCGCTGCTGAAGAAGTGGAAGGAGAGCGGCGTCTCCGTGGTGGTGGGCGACGTGACTAAGGAGGCCGATGTGGCCGGCGCATTCCAGCACGCCGATACGGTCGTCTCGTGCCTCGGCCGCGGGGCCCTCGCCGCCCAGACGCAGCTGCTCCGCCTGGCTGACCAATCTGGCACCGTCAAGTGGTTCTTCCCATCCGAATACGGCACCGACATTGAGCATGGGCCCCAGAGCGCCGGCGAGAAGCCGCACCAGATGAAGCTAGCCGTGCGCAAGTACATCCGCGAGGAGGTCAAAAATCTTAAGGTCACGTATCTTGTGACTGGGCCCTACTTTGACATGTGGGTCAACCAGATCGCTGGCGCCGAGGCTGCTGGCGGTTTCGCCGTGGCCAAAAAGGAAGCTGTGGTTATCGCAGACGGCAGCGGCAAGATCGGGTTCTGCACGATGTGGGAGTAAGTCACGTTCCCGGGAGAACCTCTCTTGCATTTTCTGACCGATGTACAGCGTGGGAAAATTCCTCGTGGCCGCTCTCCGCCACCCAGAGGCGTCTTTTGGCAAGGCTCTCAAGGTGCAATCGTTTGTCGTCACGCCCAACGAGGTGCTGGCCGAATACGAAAAGCAGACGGGGGCCAAGTGGACGGTGGCACACACAACGTTACAGGAGCTGAAAGAGCAGGAGGCAAAGGCGTGGGCCGAGGGATATCCAAGGGCCACTGGATTTACCCTCCGCCGGATCTGGGCGGAGGGGGGAACTCTCTACGCGAAGAACGACAACGATGTGATTGGAGTCGGACCGCAGGACACGGAGAGCTTGGCAACGGCTGTCAAGAGGGCTCTGTCGGGAGACAAAATTTAGAATCAGCAGCTCTACCCGCCTGGTCAGGTGCGATAAAGATATGCATCAGAAGATGTGTCTATCTGTTCCGGCTGCATGTGCTTCTCGTCGGCCTTGCCGAGTCTTGCATCGATGCAGACTGTAGGCAAGTGACCCTGTGCTGTCAAAACCGAGCAGAAAATGGGCCAGACGTAATAAACGAAGAAACCGATCCGTAGAGCTTTTTTGGGTTACAATTTCTGCACCAGCTTTATGAACGCCCCCACGACCGCTGCGGATGATTTACCTGTGATGCCTGCTTATCGAGACTAGCAAGTCGATTTTGAATTGTCCTGACGTTTTGATTCCCCCCTGCCCCCTCCTGGCTCTCCGCAAAAACTACGCTAAAGCTATCTGGGTCCCAGCTTCTCCAACACCCGCGGGCCCTGCTCATCCCACTCCTCCTTGGTCACCCACATGGACTCCTTGTCCGCCATAATGTTGGCCAGCACAGCACCGCCCAAGAACACCATGTGTCTCCGACGCGGCGGGTCCTCTATCCGCACTTTGAACTTGCTCAGACGCTCTGGGTTGCCGCCCAGAACCCGCGTCAGCCACAGCTGCTTCAGCTCCTTCTCCAGCCGAGAGGGCAGTCCCGGATACATGCTGCTGCCGCCGGACAGCACAATGGCCTTGAAGAGGGACGAGCGCACGTCGACGTCGGCCGCCTGGATGGTGTTGAAGAGGAACTCGGCGATGCCGGGCTGCTCGCAGTCGACCAGGTGCGGCTGGAACAGGCACTCGGGCGCCTCGAACCGCTCGCTGCCGACGCGGATGACGCGGCCGTCGGGCAGCGTGTAGGACTCGACCAATACGGTGGTGTCCTCGCTGAGACGCTTGTCCAGCTCCAGATCGTACGACACGTAGCAGAGCTTCTCCTTGATCTGGCGCACCGTCTCGAAATCGGCCGTGCGGTTGAGGGCGTATCCGCGTCGCAGAAGCAGGGCGATCAGGTTCTGTGTCACGTCTCGGCCGGCCACGTCCAGGCGGCGCGTGAGGTGGTTGAGAACAACCGACTCGTATACGGGCACGATGTGGGTGACGCCGTCGCCCGAGTCGACAACCACGCCAGACGAGAGACCTGAGGGGGGAGGAGAGGCATGGTCAGCAACAGGGCTCACGTCTGCGACGCTGCTTCGCTCAGCCGTTATTGCACTTACCTTGCGCATAGAGAGCCAGCACCGCCTGGATGGCCACGTAGACGCCGCCGAATCCGTAGCGGTCAAACATGACTTCGCACATCTGCTCGCGGTTCTTCAGCGGGTTCATGGGCGGCTCGGTCAGGAGGATTTTGCGCCCCCTTGGGTCGACCTGCATCTTTTCGAAGAAGGTGTAGTCCCACAGGTGCTGCATGTCATCCCATTTCTTGACGATGCCGTTTTCCATCGGGTAGCTGATCTGCAGCATGGTGCGGGCGGCGGCGGCCTCGTCGCCGCACATGATGTCTTTGATGACGAGGTCATTGTCGCCCTTCTCCTCCGTACGCAGGATCGGCCGGCCGACGATGGACGGGTACTGGAACTCGGGGAAGTTCTGCGCGGCATATCCGACCTTCAAGAAGCCGGTACCGCCGTCGAGGACTGCGGGGTCCTGGTTAGCAGTGCGCCAGAAGGCAGAAGGGGGAAGCTGAGCGGAGCCAGAGATGCCAGCTGCGATGCTGCACCAAGAGCTTACCTATCGGTGGAGGAGCCGCCATGTTGCCAGGAGTGAAGGTGTCGATGGTTGGATGCAATGGCAGTCGGACCGGCGGGTTTGTGGCTGCTGCCTTCGAGAGATGGTTGTCTATGGCTGCGAAGTGGCTTAGTGGGGTTCCAGGGACAGAAAGTGGAACACGTAAGATTGACCGTCTGCACGTGACTCTGAGCTGCCTTGATATGGCCGTCAACTGAGTGGGTATTCACCGAGACGGCGATGCTTTTGGAACAGCAGGAGAAACTATCTTGTGTGCGTTGTGTGTGTCTGGAGGCGCTTGTCGAAATAAAAGGGATAAAAATGGCAGAAACACGACAAGATGCCGTCGTCCGAATTCTTCTCCTCAACCCAAACTCGTCCCACGAGATGACGCATGGCATGGAGGTGGCCTTGCAAGACCTGGACTTGCCCAATGTGAGTTTTGTACTGGAGAAATTCAAGCCGACAGCAAAATTCTGAGAGACGCAGTCCATTCAAGTCACGACATACACAGCCCCTGCGACCAGCCCAGCCAGCATCAACAACAGCGACGATCTCGCCAGGAGCACCGAGGTCGTGCTGTCCGATGTGGCCAATCGCCAGGACACGGCCCGCTACGATGCCATACTTGTAGCGTGCTACAGCGTCCACCCGCTGGTGGCAAAGCTTGGCGAGCTTCTTGCTGGGAAAGCGCTCGTGCTGGGCATTTTTGAGTCCAGCATCCTCGCCTCGCTGGCTCTGCTGCCACCGTATCCTGCCAGCGACACGCCTCTGCACACCTGGGGAATTGTCACCACGGGACAGTTCTGGGAAGCCCATCTCAGCGAGGGTGTACAGGCTTTTCTAGGACAGGGACACGGGGGGCCAAGCCTCAAATTTGCTGGAGTCTTTTCCACAGGCTTGGTTGCTGGGGATTTCCACGGCGCTGTGGCCCAAGACGTCATCCAGGAGAGGCTAAAAGATGCCGCGAAGCGCCTGTTTGCCAGCTCTCCTGTGGGATGTGTCGTGATGGGATGTGCCGGCATGGCAGGGCTGGAAGCCATCTTGAGAGAGGCGGCACGCGAGGCATACGGCGAGGAGATGGGACGTCGCGTCAGCATTGTTGATGGTGTTCGAGCTGGCATTGGGCTTCTGGACCAGACAGTCAAGAACAAGCGTATATTTCAGAAATAATAAAAAAAAAAGCAATCAATTGACAATACAAGGGACTGCAGATCGCCGTTGGGAAAGAACGAGGGACTCGGATGGTGCGGGGCAGTTCCAGCTATTGTGGCTCAGTTTCATGTTGCGCCACAGGCATTGTTTGTTGCGCTGGAACGGAGCTGTTTATTGCGCTGGAACGGAGCAGACGTGGCCTGTCTCTCACGGCTGACATTGTATCCAACATAATTCCCATTTATGACTGTCGCGACAATATCCTCTCCAGCATGTCTTCTGCCGGTCTTCGACGGCTTCTCGCCGATGTCACGCCGTTTTTCTGCCTCTTGATGGCGGTTGTCACCCTGGGGCCGCAGCAGTTTGGCTACCACCTGGTAAGATACGATAATACGTCATCCATGCAGCGTGGCTACACTATGCCTCGGACTTTGTACTGGCTGTGTGCTGGCTGTGTACTGGCTGTGTACTTGCTGTATACTGACTGCGTTCTCGGCCTGTAGTCGGAGCTCAACGCGCCGCAGGACGTGATCACCTGCCAGCAGGATGGCATCCGAAACGCCCGGTCCCTGTACGCCTTCCGAAGCCTCATTGCCCGGTCGAATCTGCCACAGTGCATCCCCATGAGCGAAGCCGCCTTTGCGACCGTGTCGTCGATATTCACAGTCGGGGGCCTCATCGGTGCTCTGGCCGCCGGGCCGGCCTGCAGCCATGGCGGCCGGCTGCTGGCCATGCGCGCAACGGGCTTCCTGTTCCTCGTCGGCTCGACGGTCGAGACCATGTCCGTGTCGGTGCCCACGCTGGCGATCGGCCGCGTGTTCAACGGCATCAGCGCCGGCGCGTCGACGGTGATCGTGCCGCTGTACATCAGCGAGGTGGCACCGGCCAAGTCGCGCGGCTTTTTCGGTGCCTTTACGCAGATCACGGTCAACATCGGCATCCTCCTCACGCAGACGATTGGATACTTTCTGAGCCGCGGATCGGCCTGGCGCTGGATCCTGGGCGCGGGCATAGTGCTCTCGTTTGTCCAGATTGCGGGCCTCCTCTTCGTGCCGGAGAGCCCGGTCTGGCTGGCGTCGCACCGGGGCGACACGCTCCGCGCCAAGCGAATTCTGCAAAAGATCCGCGGCCGGTCCGTCAACGTGGACGACGAGGTGGCTGCTTGGCCAGCTGGCAGCCGGGTACAAAGTGCCCGATCTGCAGAGGAGCAGGGCCTGCTGGACCAGCCCGCAGCCAACATTGTCGTGGCACCGCCGTCGCCGTCGCTCCGGCGCCCGTCTGATGCGGGCAAGGCACACGCCAATGTCGGGTTTCTGGGCGTCGTGCGCGATCCCCTCTACCGTCCTGCTATCGTCGCCGTCATCGGGATCATGTTTGCGCAGCAGCTTTGTGGAATCAATTCGGTCATCATGTACTCCGTGTCCCTGCTGAATGGCATGCTGCCGCTCGACTCGGCGCTGCTCACCATTCTCATCTCGGCCGTCAACCTCGTCATGACCGTCTCCTGTGCCCCGCTCCCCGACAGGCTCGGCCGGAAAACGTGCATCATGATCTCAATTGTCGGTCAGGGAACCAGCTCCTTTGTCTTGGCCTTCTCCATCGTGTACGGCGTCAAGATCCTGGCCGCCCTCTCTGTGCTGGCCTTTGTCGGCTTCTATGCCGTTGGTCTGGGCCCGGTGCCCTTCATCCTGGCCTCGGAGCTCGTCGGGCACGAGGCCGTCGGCGCGACGCAGTCCTGGGGCCTGGGCGCGAACTACGTGGCGACGTTTCTTGTGGCGCAGTTCTTCCCCCTGGTCAACACGGCGCTGAACAGCCGCTTTGGCGGGGCCGGCTGGGTCTACTTTATCTTTGCCACGTTCGCGGCCTTGTCTGCCGTCTTCATCTCGCTCTATGTGCCCGAGACGAACGGCAAGAAAGACGCCGACGAGGTGTGGGGACGAACAAGGCGCGTCGACTGAGACGGACCGGCAGGCATCAGGCATTAGGATTAGGATCAGGATCAGAATCAGAATCAGAATCAGAATCAGAACCAGGACCAGGATCAGGACCAGGATCAGGCGAATTTGGCAGCATTATCACTAGCGGGCAATGGAACTCTTTGATTGCAGTGGCTACGATCTATGGCCTGCAGCTACTCTGCGTCCAGCGGGTAGCATTCCGGCGTCTTGTTGACCTGCACGCCGCCGCGCTTGCGGTAGGCCGAGTCGGCAAAGGGCAGCGGCCAGCCGCCGTCCTCTTCGGGCGTGGCGATCCAGAGACGCTGCAGCCAGCGGCGCTTGCTGACGTCTGCCGAGTCCTCGTAGGCGGAGCGGGCGTGCAGGTTGTGGGTGTTGGTGACGAACTGGACGTCGCCCTGCTGCAGGGTCATCTCGAGGCACAGGCGGTGGCAGTAGGCCTCCATGACGCGGATGGCCTCCTGCTGCACGGCCGAGTAGCGCGGCAGGCGGCCGGCGTCCCAGAAGCGCTGCAGAGCACCGACATAGTACGAGTCCCACTTCATGGACAGGCGGCCGCGGTAGTAGTAGTAGCCGGGGGTGCGCATCCAGTCTTGCTCGCCGTCGCTGGTCTCGCCCTTGCGGTCGTAGAACCACTGCACGGTGCACAGCTGGCGCAGCACGTCGGGCCGCTCGCGGCGCAGGACGTTGAAGATGTGGTGGGTGCTGACGACCTGCGACTGGCCGCCGTGGACGGCCTGGTGCAGGCACAGCAGGGCGACAATGTCGCTCTCGTCCGAGTGGTAGGTCTGGGCCTTGTGGGTGCGGTAGATGCGGCCGCCGCCGTCGGCCTCCTTGCCCTCGCCCAGGTCCTTGATGTGGCCCAGCATGTGGCCCAGCCGGTTCTGGCTCAGCCGCGGGCCCACGTAGCTGCCGAGGCCGAGGTAGGCGATGGACGACTGGCGGACGGTCCAGCGCTGCACCGGCAGGCCGCGCAGCACGGCAAAGCCCACGCCGTTGATGAGCTCGTCGCGCACGGCCGCCAGCGTGGCCGCCAGGTTGGGGGGGAGCACAAAGGTGGATTGGTCCACGTCGGCCAGAGGCAGGCCTTGGGCCTCGACCGCCTCGATGGCCGCCTCGATCTGCTCCACCTCTCGGGCCGTGAACGGTCTCAGCCAGCGGCTCGTATCCTTCTCGAGCTCCTCCCGGGTCCAGACGGTGCGGCCGGTGATCTGGTCGGGCATGTCTTCAAACGGCGTGAGCAGGTCGTACTCGGGCTCGCGCTGGCCGGAGCAGAGACCGAGTCCGCGGCCCCAGTCGTGCCCAGATGGGGTCTTGACTGCGGTGATGGTTTCTGTGGCCATGCTGAGATGAGGGCTCTGAAACTGGGCTGGTGTTGGTGAACGATATTGAATGTGCAACAACAAAGCAACAACAAAGCAACGCCGCCGTCCCAGATATACACAGCCGACAGATCAGACGGCACACAGCTGTCGCACTTTCCTACTCTATGGGGATGAACTCGCAAACGGGAGAGGGGGATGATAGAGCACAAAGTTCCCCCTCTTCCGGATTGTCTTCGTCCTTCCCACCACTACTGCAAAAGCTATGCCGTATAGAATATGTTCTTACCCCATAGGTTTAAGACAATGTTAGGTCCCCAAGTGCGGTCTTATCCCAAGGGAATGGGGAGGCTTTATCGCACCCGCTCCCCTTCCCGCTGTTGGTGTTATCTCTGACAGGGCAGGAGACTCCGACCGGGCTATCGGCAGACATGCCGCCAACAGCCTGTTCGGGAATAATTGCTGCACGCTTACAGAACCCTGTGAAGATATCTAGTACCCATCCTCAGAGACGGGATTCGTCCTGAGATCGTTAGAATAGCAACCGTCAACATGGCCACCATCACTGTCGCCCAGAATGCCGCTGCCGCCGACCCAGCACCCGAGCTCCGTCTCGCTACTGCGGAGGCGGGCCAGCGGCAGCGCCCTCGCGTCGAGGACACTTTCATGGACGGTCTGTGGACGCTGGACGGCTCGGGCGCCACGATCGGCCGCAGCGCCCCGATCGCGGGCATCCCGCACTTTACCGACCCGTACGAGGAGCGGCGGTGGGCACTGGAGCGGCTGGCGGGAGCGTTCCGCGTGGTCGCGCGCAAGGGCTACCTGGAGGGCACGGCCGGGCACATCTCGCTGCGCGATCCGGTGGACCGGGACACGTTCTGGATCAACCCGTGAGTTAAGCGCCTGGCATCATATAAGCAGTGACTAACAGGGCCTAACCACACAGTCTGGCCCGCCATTTCGGTCTGATGAAGGTCAGCGACCTGGTGCATGTCAACATGCGAGGGGAGATCATTGGAGGGAACAAGGTGGGTGAACGAGGCCCCCCCGAGAGGACGGACAGCTGCGACCTTGCTGACACAGACAGGCCTGCATCAACAATGCCGGATTCCACATCCATGCTGCCATCCACGAGGCCCGTCCCGACGTCAACGCGGCCTGCCACTTCCACAGCGTGCACGGCAAGGCGTGGTCGTGTTTCGGGCGACCGCTGGAGATGCTCAACCAGGACGCCTGCGCGTTCTACCGCGACCACGCCGTGCACGCGACGTTTGGCGGCATTGCGTTTGAGGCGTCGGAAGGCGTGCGCATCGCGCGCGGGCTGGGCCTCAACCGCTGTGCCATCCTCCAGAACCACGGCCTGCTGACGACGGGCCGCACCGTGGACGAGGCGACGGCGTTGTACACGCTCATGGAGAACTCGTGCCGGGTGCAGCTGCTGGCGGAGGCGGCAGCGGCGGCGGGCATTGCCAAGGAAATCTGCCCGGACGCCGAGGCCGAGTACACTTACCGGCTGACGACGCCCGAGGCCATGTGGCTGGAGTTCCAGCCGGACTACGAGTACGAGCTGGAGGTGTCAGGGGGGTCGTTTCTGAGATAGAGAATAAGGTGTCCAACATGTCCAACAACTCGACTCTATTGTGTTTCCTACTTTCCTTGCTACTTTTTCCCATGCAGAAACCCCCACTGCTTGGCCTGCAGCAAGTGGTACAGCATCTGCAGCACCGGGGCGGCCACGCCCAGACGCTGCGCCTCCTTCAGGGGGTTGCCCACAATCACCTCGACCTCCATGGGCCGCCGCCGCTCGGCGTCGACCTGCATGCTCGGCTTCATGCACACCTCCTTGGGCGTCGCCGCCACCATGACGTCCTCGATGTCGTGCGGCAGCTCGTAGCCGGCAGCCAGGGCAATGGCCTTGATCTCCCGCATGGCCGGGCGGATCAGTGTGTCCAGCGCCGTGGCTGCACCGAGGCCGCCTGCGTCCTGCACCGTCCCCGAGTCCAGGCCGACCAGGGCGCACACCGTGTTGAAGGAGGCGTTCCACACCAGCTTCTTCCAGCGGTGCCACGTGATGTCGTCGACGACGTGGCACTGGGCGCCGCCGCGGCAGTACATGGCGGCAAACTGCTGGCACAGGCGGTCCTGGACGGCCCGGTCGGCCTGGGCGGTGCGCCAGGGCCCCAGGTACAGGATGTCGGGGTCGTTGTGCAGCACGTCGCGGCCGTCGAGCTCGGCCCCGGCCATGGCCACGCCCGACAGGATGGTGCTGCCGGGGAAGGCCTCGGCCAGCGGCGCCTCGATGCCGATGCCGTTCTGGACCAGCACAATGGCCGTGTGGCCGGGCGTGATGGCGGGCCGGACAATGTCGGGCACCGAGTAGACGTCGGGCAGGTTCTTGAGCGCCACCAGGACGTAGTCAAAGGGCTTGTGCGCCTCGGCCTCGGCGAGCGACTTGACGACTGGGTAGTCAGCATGTTTGTTTGCTTTGGATATACATTTCCCGGGATACACACTCCGCTCCGGACGCCACCCGTCCACGTCGCCGTGGTCGACGCTCTTGATGCTCAGGCCCTGGTCCTTGACGACGTCGTAGTTGGACCGCAGCAGAGCTGTCACGGCTGCCTGGCCCGACTTTTGCAGCGCAAAGGCGCACATGGTGCCGATGGCACCGGTGCCGACTACGAGGACATTCGCTTTCGTCATGGTGATGCCGAGAAGGGTGCCCCCCTCCAAAGCCCCAGCCGCCAAACACAGCAGCTGGAGAGACCCTTTAGTCAACTTATATACGTCTATTTTGCCAGCGTCCCCGGCCGTTCGTCACGGCCGCACTAACAGTTCCTGTCTACTAATCGAAAACGCTAAGATATACACAGAACCCCGCTATCTCCCGCCAGATTGGTCCCTATGCGGCAGGGGACGCCGATTGTCGGGTCCGCCGCCGCAGGCTGCTGATTCCTTCCTTTACGCGGTCCAACAGGCTTATCTCCGCGCCCTCGTATTCGTCCTCCTCCTCCAGCAGATCGGACAGCCCGCTCTGCAGATCCACCTGGTCCGACGGGTAGGCCCACGGCTCGCTCCAATGGGTGACGCGATGCACCAGGTAGATGACGACAAACAGCGGCAGGCCGATGTAGGCAGACAGAAAGTCGGACACGTTCCACTGGCTGGGGAAGAAGACGGTGAAGCCGTTGAGCAGACACAGCAGGCCGAAGAAGACGATGCAGATCCAGGCCCCGAGCAGCTGCATCCGGGCCCGCGCCGGCAGCAGCGAACGGTCGAGCTTCTGGACGTCGCAGGCCTTGCGGAAGCGGATGAAGATGATGGAGATGCACACCCAGCTGATAAAGGTGCCCGTGTTGACCAGGTTGAGCAGCCAGTCGAACACGTCGGCCGCCCCGCTGCTGACGTTCATGTAGGCCAGCAGCGAGAAGAGCGAGGCCGCGCCGACGGCGTAGATGGGCACGCCCTGGCGCGTGCAGCGCTTGAAGATGGCGGGCGCGTTGCCCTCGACGGCCATCGAGTACAGCGAGCGGCTGGCCAGGTAGAGGAACGAGTTGCCCGAGGGCCACGTGGCCGAGATGATGACGGCATTGACGATGCTGGGCAGGTAGGGGATCTTGGCCAGGCGGATGCCGGCCACCCACGGCGAGGCGGCCGCGCCGGCGCCGCCGCTCGTCAGCGAGGCGTCGTTGGACGGGCAGATGACCGAGATGGCGACGGCGCCGCCGACGTAGAAGATGGCGATGCGCCAGAAAAAGTTGCGGCCGATGATGGGCAGGTTGCGGCGCGGCGACTGCGCCTCGCCGGCGGCCACGACGAGCATCTCGGGCGACAGCGAAAACGGCAGCACCGTGGCGATGAGCGCCGTCAGGCCGGCCACGAAGCGGCCCGCCGCCACGTTGTCCTCGACAATGTACGTGTTGACGGCGCCCGGGTCCTTCCAGTAGTGGAAGCCGAGGCGGTGCCGCGTCGGGCCGCCGCCCCAGAAGAGGATAAAGGACAGGATCATGAGGCCCGCCAGCAGGCACATCTTGAGGATGGAGAACCAGAACTCGGACTCGCCGTAGAAGCGCACCGGCAGCACGTTGAGCCCGACCACCACCACCAGCAGGATCGTGATCCACACCGCGTCGTGCACCGGCGGGTTCCAGTAGTTGATCACCAGTGTCGACGCCGTCAGCTCAAACGGCACAAAGATGGCAAACGAGTAAAAGTACAGCCACCCCAGCATGAACCCCAGGCTGCGCGACACGTAGCGCGTGCCGTAGTAGTTGATCGTGCCCCCCGACAGCGGCAGGTACGCCGTCATCTCCACCAGCTGCATCACGATCAGGTACACCACCGCCGACAACACCACGAAGCTGCCCAGCAGAAACGCAGGACCCCCCTTGGCCAGCGTGCTGCCCGTCTTGACCAGCAGGCCCGTGCCGATGGTGCCGCCCAGCGCAATGAACTGCACGTGGCGCGACGTCAGCCCGCGGTGCATCGTCGTGCGCTTGTTCTTGTTCGGCTCGCCGCTGATGTCCACCGCCTCCACCGACCCATCCCGCGCGTTGGCCGGCGCCGCCATCGTCTTTTCGAAGACGCCGCCCTCTTTGTCAGACAAGGACGACATGGTGTTGTTGGTGGTGTTGGTGTTGTGGTGTTGGTGGTTGGTGCTTATATGAGACCTGAGACCACAGTCCACGATCTGGTCTTACAACAGCTGCGCTGCGAGCATGCACAACGCACCACCACCCGCCGCCTGTCGCCGCGAGGCTGCCTTGCCCGTCTTATACACCGGCCGGCCAATCGTGCCCCGAAGCCCAAATTTGCCCCCGAACAGTCATATTTTTTTCCTTATCGATGCGGGCGATAGACTGGCTTTGCTTTGACTAACCGAATCCGCTGTTATCGCCCGCCGACAGCGGGACCCATCCGTGAGATATCGGAGCTAGCTTCCCAACTTTCCACTGCCGTCGGAGCCAGTTCCCCTGCCACGGCTTGGCTGCCCTACGGCTGCCCTATGGCTGCCTTGGGTGCTTCTGTCTGCAAAAAAAATGCCGTGGTTTCTCTTTGTCAACTTGTCAACCTCTGCTTCTCATGTGCCGTCACCGGAACGTTCCATCTTCCCCACAGATTCGTGCTGCACACAATATATATCATCTACACTCGTACAAGGAAGCCGCCATACTCGTACGGTCAGCCAGCGAAATTGCACACTGACCGACAGACATTATTACCGTTATTCCCCTAGTGGCTGCTGACATAATGCGCGTCCTCCCCCGACTGCTCCTCCTCGGCGGTGCTGTCGCCGCCCAAAACGTCGGCCCTGACTATCCCCATGCCTTGGAAGGTGAGCCGCCCTTGTTTGATTTCTTACGCGCTCCCATCAGTCATCTCGAGCTCGGGCAACTCTATCTCGCCGATCTAACCCAAGCCGGCACGCAGACCTCGATAAGGATCTCCCCTTTTCCCAACCCGTTACATTCGCCCACTTGGAATGGCAGCGTTGCTTGGCAGCCTCGCATACCAGCGTAAGCTTTGTCATTCGCTTTTGTCATGATTGTCATGATCGTCCGTTGCCAATGGGCTTGCTCCATGCTGACTGCCCAGCCACTCGACATTGCCATCCTGGGATTTCCCTATGACACCTCAACATCGTACCGGCCCGGCGCCCGCTTTGGACCCCGGGGCATCCGTGCCGGCTCCTCGAGGGAGAAGAAGGGTCGCAGCTACAACACGGTCTGGGGAGTAGACCCGTTTGAGGAGGGCCTCGAAATTGTATGCCCCCCCCCCCCCCCACAGTTTTTATTAGCGACAGCTCGCCCGTGCTAACACAATGGCCGCTATCAGATCGACTGCGGCGATGTCCCTATCACGCCCTTTGATGCCGCCCATGCCTTTAAGCAGATGGAGCAGGCCTATCGCCAAATATTGTATCATCCCACGTCTGATGCATGTGCGTTTTTGAGTCCTTGCTGCTAGTCTTTGTTCTGTTCCTGACTTCCAGCGTCATGGGAAAACCCCCGGATTATCAGCCTCGGCGGCGACCACTCCATCGTCCTGCCCATCCTCCGCAGTCTCAAGACCGTCTACGGCCCCATATCGGTGATCCACCTGGACTCGCATCTGGATACGTACGTGGCTCCTGCGCAGAGATGTCCAGGCAAGCAAGCCTGCTGACCGTTGCAGATGGGACCCTTATGAAGGCTACACCGGCATCGTCTCCGACCAGTCGGCCATCACACACGGCACCTTTTTCTGGCACGCCAGCCGCGAGGGCTGCATCAGCAAAGGCACAAGCGTTCATGGCGGTCTGCGGACCAAGCTTTTTGTATGTGAACCTCCCCGTCTTCCGTGATCTGATCCTAACTAGCCGCGGCAGAGCCCCCGCGACTACGAAATCGACTCCGAGGTCGTCGGCTTCACACTGATCGAGGCACACGAGATCGACGAGATCGGCGTCAAGGGCATTGTCCAGCGCATCAAGGCGGCCGTCGGCGACACACCGACGTACTTGTCCATCGATATTGACGGTAGGCGTCCATCCTTTTCCACTTCACAAACAAAGAAGCCACGCTAACCAAGCAGTCCTCGACCCGAGCATCGCCCCTGCCACGGGCACGCCCGAGTCCGGCGGCTGGACGTCGCGTGAGCTCAAGGCGCTGCTCAAGGGTCTCGAGAGCGTCAACCTGGTCGGTGCCGACATTGTCGAGGTCAGCCCGCCCTACGACTCGACGGCCGAGACAACGTCCGTCGTGGCCGCTGACCTGATTGTCGACATCCTGGCCGGCATGACCAAGCGCAAGTCGTTTAGCAGCAAGGCGCACAACAAGGACGAGCTATGATGGATGGATGGATGGATGGAATGCAAGCTTCAGAATACATATAGAACCTGCTGCCACGTCATATCGGCATCAACGTCAACCCGTAGCCCTTGAACACGTCCACCCAGTCAAACGCTTCGTGCTGTTTCGTCGACGCCGCCGCCTCGTCCTGCCTCTGCCAGATGTCCTGCACCAGCTCCCACTGCCGCAGGATGTTGTTGATCCGGTAGCACTGCACCCGCTCCCACCACTGGCGCAGACTATGTCGGACGTCTTGCCCATCTGACTCTGACTGTCCCAGCGACGCGCCACCAGACGCCCCCCCTTCCACCGATCCGATGAAAGCCGGCCACGTAATGGGCGCCATCTGGCCCTCCAGCTCGACCCGCGACCGCTCCTTGATGTCCTCCACCTCGTGCATGCATCGCGCAATCGTGCGCACGTCCTCGGCGTAGTCGGGGCTGCGGCACCGGTGAATGCGCCGAAAGTAGTACACAATGATGGCCCGGTGCCAGGCCAGCGAGTGCGGGCGGAAGATCTCCATAGCAACACGGTCCCTCTTGCCGGCGCGTGCCTGGCCCTCCTCGCTCCCGCTGCCTGCGGAGACGGTGGAGATCCGCACGTCGTCGATGGCGGGCGTCCAGGCAAGTAGCCGGTCGCCGAGGGACTCGCAGGCCTCGAGAAGGTTTTCCGGTATCCCATCGACGCCACTGCTGCTGCTGTCGTCGCCGCTGCAGCGCGTCAGCTGCTCCGCCAGCTCGCACGTCTCCTGCAGATAGGATGCCAGACGCGGCGATATGCCGTACATGTAGGGGAAGCATGTCTCGTCGCCGACGCTGTTGCCGCCTGGGTCGTATTTCCTGTCGTCCTCAGCCTCCTCTCCGCTGTACGCCGACTGGGACCACGCCGCCGCCGAGGTGGGGAAAAACATGGTGCGCGAGAGCAGGAACAAGAAGTCGCTGATCTGGTTGAGCTGCCGCGTGGTCCGGCTTACGAGGCGGTAGTTTCTGCGCCGTCGCTGCAGCTGCTTGGTGCCCTTGAGGTGGATCACAAAGTCGGCCTCGCAGCCCGACATGATCTAGAAGAGCCGTTAGCCGTCAGGTTGGACAGGGAGCAGAAGCAAGATCATGAGACGCACATCCACAGACACGAGAGACAGCATGGCCATCATGAGCGCCTTGTACTCGATGAAGCGAGCCATGGGGCCCAGCGCCAGCTTGAGAAGTCCAATGGCCCGTCGTCGGTGCTCTGCGCCCAGCTTGTGGTACCTCGTCTGCATCGGGTCGCAGTTCCACAGGTGAAAAGCAGACGAGGACACGAGAGAGTGCAGCAGCACATTGTGGACGATGGTGTTGACATCAGACGAGTTGGACGGCGGCGGCGGCAGGCTCGGCACCATCGTCTTCTCGGGCGTGCTGGAGGCAGCCGTCAGCGCTGCAGGAACGTACAGCGTCCGGTACGGGTTGAGTGGGTGGTCGATGGGCTGCAGCAGACTGGTTATATGAATGACGTAGTGGTGCATGAGCTGGCTGACGCTGGAGTCGCTGGATATAGCAGCAAAGACCGAGCGGGGGTTGAAGAGGGGCGGTACTGGATACATAGAGCGCTGCTCTGTCTCTCCTCTTTCTACTGGCATTGTCGTGTTCGCCGACAGAATGAGAGAAGACGACGGCGTGTTGGCCAGAGGCAGCAGGTTTGCCGTGTCTAGTTCATCCAGCAGAGCCAGCGTCTCTTGGTCCTGGCTGGTGTTGTTCTGGCCAGATGGAAACTGCTCCTCTGTTTCTGTCCCGGAAACCACGACTTGAGGGAATGGTAAGACACTTTCCAGGGGTGGTTGTAGGCTAGAAATGGCAATATCTGGGAGTTCAGGGGGGAAGTCCAGCAAGAACGATTCAGGGTCTTCAGAAAATGTTCCACTACTACTACCGACTCCGGCGAAAGATAGAGCCGAAGCAGGCGTCGGCACATAGTCAAGTCCTGTTGGCACAAATTCTGCATCCTCATAGCTGGGGAGCGGGCTGGCATAGCCTTGTACCATCTTGCTGCGGGATGGAAAGAGGGAAAAGGGACCCTTCTGGGATGAGACCCCTCTCACAGCGTCGGCCTCCAGTGCTGCAAGGAAGTCATCGATGCTGTTCATCGAATAGTCGGGACCGGTATCGCGACCGATTCGGATCCTACCCCGGCTCTGACCTGAGCCGGGTGTGCTGGTCTCTGTAAACGGGTCTGCCATCCACTGCAGCTTCACACCATACCCGTCACAGACAATCCCAAGCCTCTCGCAGTTCTTGCATTTCTGCGGCCGCTCGTCGCATTTGACCTTGCGCCTCTTGCATGTCCAGCATCTGCAAGAGTTGTTAGCTTCCATGCTGCCTGCAGAACATGGAATTCTCTTCTTACCCCGTAAACGTTGTAGACCGGGGTCTGGCTCTGGGCCGTGTTCTGTCCAGCTTAGTTGCAGACATGGCAATTGCCAACTGAGAGAAGTGGTCAGATGAAAAGGGAAGGTGGACACGTTTGGAAATGAAGTCCGACCAAAAAAGATAAGACAGAGTCGGCTTTGATAAGGCATAAGTCAGCGGTCTAGTAGACCCCGAATCTTGCTCCGAAGACAGGCGGCCCACGACCTGGTGGAGTTGTGTATTAATGTTTTCAACTGGGCGGAGTTTGGGTTGTCATTCAGCAGCTCTAGGGAGGTACAATGCGGCAGTTTGGGCTGGACTCGAACCATCCCCCGAACGACTGTTCTTACTGACGACGAGACTACAGGGTGAATGATCGGAAATGTCAGTCTCGCTTTAAATCCCGAGCAGAATGCTTCCTACACAACCAATAGACAAAGGCTTCTCTGTGCCCATTCCAGCCTCTTCTAAGTCGAAGAGAAATACGCGTATCAGTTTCTTTGTATGATCTTGGCATTATTTTTGGCCATTGTGGGAGTGACAGCAACATGCTTCCCTGGAAAGCGTGCGTGTGCTTCATGATATAGGCAGGTATGTCACTCCGTTTGCTGTGCGTTTTGATATTATTTGTACGTAGTGTCTTGTCCGTTATACGGCCTCGAATAGAAATATCTGTTCAAATTCGCTGGTGTCTTCCATCTTATCGATTGACCTCCCGTTGTAGTTCAGGGAAGGAAACGGTACAACTATATATGAGCCTAGGTGGTTAAGGTCATGAATCACAATTGTGCAGACGCAGAAGGCCTGCCTAGATACGCAACCCCTTCTCCTTTAACAGCGGCAGGATCTTCTCTCCAAAGTGCTCCAGGTCGACCTTGAAGTCGTAGAAGTTGATGACAACACCATCGATTCCGATATCATGCAGCGCCTGTAGTTGTTCGACTACTTGCTCTGGCGTACCGATAACTTCCAAATTACCATTCAGGTTCTTGGCAATCTTGTTGTCGGCGTCTGTGCGCTTAGACCAGGCGTGAGCGTCACTGTCGTACCTGCGGCCAGTGTACAAGGCGCGGGACTCCTCACTGATGCCACCGACAATGTTCTGCAGATACTCGTCCGTGGCTTCGGGCGTGTCTCGTGATATGATCATGGGGTTGATGAGGATCTTAACCGTGCGACCGCCCGCAGCGACGGCGGCTCTGATAGCCTTGATGTGGTCCGGCAGCGTACGCAAGGCGCTGCTGATGTGAGCACCGCCGGGCGAGGTAATGAAGATAAAGTCAGAGTACTTGGCCGCGAACTCGATGCCGGCCGGGGAGCCCGTGGCGTTCACCAGCAGTGGCCGACCGTACTTGGGCTTTGGCGAAATGTAGGCTGTCGAGAGCTGCCAGGGCGACACCTTTCCCTTGTACGTGATGTTCTCGGTCTCTTGCCAGAGGCTGTCGACAACGTCAAACAGCTCGCCGGCCATGGCGTAGCGCTTGTCGTGGTCGATGCGCTGCCAGCCAAACATCTCGTGCTCGACGGCCCGATGCCCCGTGACAATGTTGATGCCCCAGCGGCCTTTGGAGATGTGATCCAGAGTGGCACCGTATTTGGCAATATGCAACGGGTGCAAGGGGCCATAGAGCACGTGGATGGTAGAGATGAGCAGGATGTTCTCGGTAGCGGCGGCCATGGCAGCCAAAGCAATAAAAGCATCCAAAGAGTTGTCGCCGTCATAGCCACCCTTGGGCAGCCACTGGGTGCGGCTGAAGGCAAGGTCGAAGCCAAGCTTCTCTCCCCGCTGGACAATATCCAGATTATAGTCAAAATCCCAGCTGGTGCTGGTCGGGTAGCTTGACAAGTGCCGATCCAGCAGGTCGAGGAACAAACCCAAGATCAGCGGCTGTTGGCCGGCCTTGCTGACTGGGCTGTCCTCAAAGTCCCAGGGACTCTTGAGGATGGGGCCGCCCTCGCGTACCGATGTCTGGGCCATGGTGCCTGTGCGACGACGCGTGTGCTCTACAGGGGTGATAAGGACGACAGAGAGCCGTTGCTATCGGCAGCGGACATAACGGGAGCAGCAAAGAAGCATGGATGTACTGCGTCTAATAAAGAATTCCTGGGGGAGCAAGCCTGAATGTACGTCGCAATCCGGGGTGATGACGTGATTTCACGGCCGATGTCAGCATCATTGCTCGGCTGCCAGGTCCGCCGCGACGTCGCATACCGAGCCGGAACCGGAGTGGCCATCCTCTTGTCCTTGCTTGCGAAATATCTTTACGGATGAGCCATTGTCGACTGGTCATTGTGTTGATAATGCGGATGTCTGGCCGAGTCCGGACATCCCTGCCGAGCGGCTCACGTCTGTGGTCTTTTTCATCTTGGCTTCTCTATCCTGCACTCTGATGTTCGTCCTGGGCCAACTTTGTAGTGCGATCTTCTTGTCGCCTCTTTCCTCTCTATCACAAATCAACATGGTATTCACCGCAGGAATTCCGGAGCCTTGAATTCGACGCCAGCAAGTTCTTCACCACTAATACCAGCACATTTCTATCTTGATTAACAAGACCGTGTTAATACTTTCTATACACCGCATCCACACTCCGCATAGCAGTCTTTTTATGACATACTGGCCCATCGTAATAGGCTAGACTCGCCGCCTACTGACATGGTCGTAGTCATGCTAGACATCCCTACCTCAACCGGCCCGTCCCTATCATGTGGAAGATTATGGCCTCCATGGAGACATCCACAGACTCACGTGTTCACGTTTTCAAAGTCTAACCCCTTCTTTAAATAGCAGACCTGACCAATTATCCAATGCCTCTGTTGTGTGGCGTTGGTTCTGATGGACAATTGAGGGCGCAAGACGAGGAAACGCAGAAGACAAATATCTCGGGTTGTTATAGTTCACATATTTCTCAGGGGTTGTGAGAGCAGTGCAATCACACGTGGCCGTGTCGACCCAGGTGTAGTGTTGAAAGGACGAATATATGATAAAATATTAGATATGTCGGTACACCGCGGTTAGTTAGTTATCAACGATCGTTGTGATGTCACTGTTGAAGTCACCGTGGCCCTGTACGTCCGCAAGTGAGTGCCCTGCGGTGGTACAATGGTCTGTGGTGATGCTTCTTTTTGTTTTTGTTCTCTAGTCTAGGTCTGAATAGGGGCAACAGAGGCCTCGCAACGTAGTTATTTTACAATCGTTTCAGACTGGTGGAGCCTTACCGTAGGCCCTCGTGGAGGTCTCACCGGTCCCGTGCTCTGGCACGTGCTCCTCCCTCTGCCCTGCCAGGCCGGTCCCTGGGGCTGTATACCGACAAGATATATGTTGTCGTATTACGGCGGCTCGGAATAAGCAGGGCATATATCCCGAAAGACACAACAGACTAGCACGACTCCGCTTGCTAATTGTAGTGTTGGAGGGGAGTGCCGACACGGTTCCGGTCAGCTGGGTGACGCCTTATGTGTATCGATGGCGGGCTGTTTGCCGCCTATTACACAATTTCTGGGACAGATGGTGGAAGTCGCCGACCGGAGGGCGGAACGAGCTATTATACCTGTATATGAATCAAGAAGCCAAAACCAATACGGTCACTAGTCAACGTGGCGCGCCATTTACACGGAATAGACTTCGTTAGAACGACCCTGAGTTCTCATCAAGCCCTATTCCTTTGCTGTTCATTTCCTCACCTCCCATTTGCCATTCCGACATGGCGGACAAAACTGGCGATCGACCAGCTTTTGAGCTTGAAGACCATCCCATTGATACACCTTCTCAAATTAAGGTCATCGTAGTGGGCGCTGGAATTAGTGGCATCACCGCCGCAGTGTTGCTGCCGGCCAAGGTGCCGGGCTTGGAGCTCCAGATATACGAGCGGGACTCGGATTTTGGCGGCGTGTGGAACAGGTGCACCTACCCAGGGGTGCGCTGCAATGTGCCCTCACACGTCTACCAGTCTACGTTCGCGCCGTCACGGGACTGGACAGCCTTCTATTCTGAGGGCGCCGAGATCAAGGCCTACTGGAAAAAGGTGGCCGAGAAATACGACGTGGCCAAGTACGTGACTTTTGACCACGAAGTGCTGTCTGCGGACTGGGATGACACCAAGTTCAAGTGGCGGGTCACCGTGGTCCATGACGGCCAGACAACGGTCGACGAGGCCGACTTCCTCATTACCGCCACTGGCCGCTTTAGCCACCCAACTCTGCCGACGTACCCGGGAATGGACCTGTACCAGGGCTACCTGCGCCACTGCTACCGCTGGGACGGTCAGTTCGACCCGCAGGATAAGACTATTGCCGTCATCGGAAACGGCTCGTCCGGGCTACAGATCCTGCCACAGCTGCAGAGAGTGGCCAAGCGCATAGACCACTACGCACGCAGTCCGACATGGATTGCCGGCACTTTTGGTGCCAGTGACATCGACCGAGAGAAGCTGGTACCAGATGATCTCAAGCGCTCCTTTGCAAACCCCGAAGAGTACCTCAAGTACCGCAAAGCCACCGAAAACCAGTTCTACACGCGCTTCGGCACTGTCCTTCGCAACAGCAGGAAGAACAACTTTGCCCGCGAGGAGTTCACCAACCTGATGAAAGAGCGCTTGCAGGGACAGCCGGATCTGCTGGCCTCGCTGATCCCCGACTTCTCGCCAAACTGCCGGCGTCTGACGCCGGGCCCAGGTTACCTGGAGGCGCTCAGCCAGCCCAACGTCAGCTACATTACGGCGCCCATCTCTCGGTTCACAGCCACGGGCATTGTCACGACGGACGGAACAGAGCGTGCTGTGGATGCTGTCATCTGCTGCACAGGCGGCAACCGCTCGTTTATGCCGCCCTTTCCCGTCCTCAGCCGCGGCGTCAACCTGCAAGAGGCTTGGAAGCCCGGTGGCAGTATCGGCTTCCCTGAGACGTACATCGGCCTGGCCGCACCGAATTTTCCCAATCTGTTCTTCATACACGGGCCGAACTCCTCCGGCCAATCAGGCACGCTGCCACATTCCACAGAGACTCTGGTTACTTACATAGCCAAAGTCCTGCGCAAGGTAGCATCACAGGGTATTCGCACCATCGAGCCCACACAGGCGGCAACCGACGACTTTGTCGCCTACTGCGATGCCTACTTTCCCCGCACCGTGCTCACCGAGAACTGCAGCTCTTGGTACAACAGCGGCGTTCCGGGTGGCCGTATCCTGGCCGTATGGCCAGGCAGCGCGCTGCACGCCACCGCTGTGCGCCGCGAGGTGCGCTGGGAAGACTGGCAATACACGCTCAAGTCACCCTCACAGAACCGCTTTGCGTACTGGGGAAATGGCTGGACGGGCCGGGAGCTGGACGTTGACGGCCTCTCCCCCGATCTCCTTGTCAAGACCGATGTCGACCTGACGCGCTACTTGACCCTGGCCTCTGTCACCGGCGACGTGGATCTTCGCCAGTACATGGAAGAGTGGTACACCGTCTGAATAGCCATCCATTTTGAAACATGTCGTTTCTCAGGTAGACAAGTCACAAAACAAATCGCAAAGATCATCTTTGGATGTATTTAGTACAAGTTGCCATCTTCTGTCTATTTGTGACGGCAGGCGTTATTGAAATTGATGCTTGTCAATCTGTGATCAAAGTGTTACAACCCGCTGTATCTCGAGTTCAATCTCCCCGACTCGTGTGCGCCAACGGTTGTCAAATATCTGTTCTCGGGTCGTGTAATTTGACCCCGTATTATTGACTCGAGCGTGAATGTTAATAGCTGTTACTCGCAAAAATAACATACGGGGAAAAATCAGCGGTCAGCTGTGCGACGGAATCAAAATTGTAGTGCAGATACCTCTGGAGACCAGGCGGCAAGAAGGCGAGCAACAACAATGACAGCGGCTTCCATGTGTGCCCTCTCCACAACCCCCCGGTCGCCGGCCAATAAAGCCCGAATCTTCAGCGGCGTTCTCAGCCACACCCTCACCCCTGTCGATATTCATGTGGGGGTCGAAAACCCCCTACGCTCAGGCCAACTAGGCTACTAGGCTGGGTAAGGTATGGCCCACAATTTTGGATCTTTATTTTTCCGTTCCATCCCAATTCCCATTTCCCGCTTGCCCCTGGCTAAGGGTCTTTGTGTACGAATCATCTGCAAACACAACGGCCCGTTGGCCGGCATATTTCTGTTCTTAAATCGCAGAGCAACACATCAGTCACCATGGGCGGCCAATTTTCCAAGATGATGGGCAAGATCTTCGGATCGAAAGAAATGCGACTGCTTATGCTGGGTCTCGACGCTGCCGGCAAGACAACAATCCTGTACAAACTGAAGCTGGGTCAGGACGTCACTACGATACCAACAGTCGGCTTTAACGTCGAAACGGTCACCTACAAGAACGTCAAGTTCAACGTGTGGGATGTGGGCGGCCAGGATAAGATCCGTCCACTGTGGCGGCATTATTTCAGCGGTACGCAACAGCGAACAACGGATTCCGGTGCCAAGCATCGCTTGCTGACCTCTTTCCTCGCGTCTCTCTAGGCACGCAAGGCTTGATATTCGTCATTGACTCCTCCGACCGGCTGCGCATGGACGAAGCGAGACAGGAACTGCACCGCATCATCAACGACCGAGAGATGAAGGACAGTCTGCTGCTGGTCTTTGCGAACAAGCAGGATCTCGACAACGGTTCGTAATACCCGCTTTGCGACAGTCGCCTGTTGGGAACGGCCACCGTCCAGTTCCGTGTTGCTAACGTCCAAACAGCCATGAAACCCCAGGAAGTGACAGAGGCGCTGCAGCTGTCGAAGCTGAAGGACAAGATCTGGTACGTGGTGCCCAGTTGCGCCACGACGGGCGAGGGTCTTCTCGAAGGTCTGGCATGGCTGTCGAATAACGTCAAGGCTCCACCTGCACCGGCGAAGAAGTGAAACCACTCCAGTCGCACAGCTTTCCAACACGTCTTCATGGCGCATCCTCCTTGTATATCTCACCGTGCATCTTCGTCATTTGTCTTTGACATACGTCTTCGATATGCATTCTCTACCCTAACACCTCTGGTTTTTTTCTCTCCCTTATTGTCATTGTGTCTTGCTTGTCTATGTTTGTCATTGTCTATGCGTGCCTGCCCCGTCTTTCGTTGTACTTTTTTTTGGCTGGTGAGTTGTTTATCATATTTCAGATGCCGATAAGGTTGAGGTGGAATGGAATACCCTGGAAGTTGAGACGGCCAAGCATCAAAGGGATACCCACACGGCCACTTGCTTTTGTTGTCCCTACTTGCGTTCTTTCTGCCCTAATTCTGTCCCTCCAGCAGCCGTGGATGGGAGTGTTTGGCACTTCAAAATGTGTGCGATTCTAGATATATTACAATACTCATGGCCGCCAATCTTTGCTTTAGAACGGCAGGTTCTGCTAATACCACGTCTCAATCCTTGATCCGCTTGCTTGCGCGCACTAAGGAATCGTCCGGCAGGCCACTCCTCTTGGTGCCTGGGAGGCTGCTTGTGCGGATGTCGTTGTCGTCTTGGCTAACCCGCCGGTGGGGGTACTCCATCTTCAACCCCTCAAAGCAGTTGCCACTAAGAGCGTCTCCGGTGGTAAAAAAACGGTGTTCCAGAGCTTGCTCGGCTGTTAAACGCTTCTCTGGGTCATACTCTAACAAACCCGAGAGAAGATTGTACCCCTCGGCTCCGAGGCTCGAGAGGCTGCCCGAATTTCCGTGTTGTGCTGGCGTCGACATTTGGCCTTGGTTGATGGTGCTGTAGTACCATTTCTCTAGGTTGTTCGTATTTGGTGTCGGCAACGATGGGTGTTGATGGTGGTGATGGTGGTGGTGGTGGTGCTGCAGAGGCTGGAGCGTGCTCACTTGCGGGTATTCAGGCATGCTGGCAAGCAGCGGCCAGCGCTCCTTGGTCGGCAACCCCATGATATCGACAATCTTCTGCATCTGGTTTCGCTGGAATGGCACAGTCTTCTTCGAGTCCATTTTGGCCTCCTCGCCCTTAAAAATTGGCCGCAGGGACAGCAGCTCTGCAAATATGCAGCCAATAGCCCACATGTCGATTGCGGGGGTGTAGTGGCGAGCGCCAAGCAAGAGCTCCGGTGCGCGGTACCAGATCGTAACGACGACCTTATCTCCTGAGAAGAGCGAATGCAGGGGTTTGTAGAAGAGACGGGCGAGGCCCAGGTCGCCGATCTTGACATGCCCTGCAGATGTGACCATGATGTTGGCCGGCTTCAAGTCTCGGTGGAGAACCCAGTTTGTATGCAGATACTGGCAGCCGTTCAGTAACTGGAACATGATGCTCTTGATCGTCGTGGCTGGAATGGGATGACGAGGCTGTTGCGTGTGGTGGTGTATGATCTGCAGCAAGTCGTGTTCGGCATATTCAAACACCATGAAGATGCACTTGTCCTCGAGGATGATCTCGGCCAGCTTGATGATATTCGGATGCGACAGTTCACTGCAGAGGGCCATCTCACGGACAGCCGACTGGCTGATGCCAGTATAGGTGATCTGCTCGCCCTCCTTGTCGGGCTTGAACTTTTTGATAGCGAACTCGCCAGGAAGCCCCTGTCGGCTCACAGCCTTGTACACCCGTCCATAGGTGCCACTACTAATGAAGCCGATGACCCGATACTTGTCGGTCACTCGGACTTTACTCCGGTAACCCATGTAGCCAATACCTAAGTCGGCTGTTTCCCGATGATGGTTAGCTAGTTGGAGCCTTTCAGGGCCAGTGTGCCAAGCGATGGGGTCAGGAAGACGGGAGGCTCATGATAGCGGACGGGTGCTTGCCTTCAAATGTCGCTTGGACGCTTCGTTTCAAACCCTGATTCCGCGCAGAACCTGATGCAGGACCGGATGTCCCGGACGGTGGATTGGTCAGACTCATATCTTGCCCAATACGGTCCACACCCTATGCGGGAGTCAAGCATCCATATGCACCCTTTGTCAAAAGGAGTTCGGCGATGCGCTAACGCAGCGGAGACACTAGTCGATTTTCTGTATCATTTGGTGTTCCATATCTAGTGCTTATGAAGGGATAGTATTCGTGGAAGCAGCTTGGCTCTGCTCCTCGTTTGGAGGCGAATTCGCGTGGAATGGTTGATGACAGAAGGGAGGTAGTCCTGATAACTTGACATGCGTGGCGAACGGTGTGGCTGGTGTGGCTGGTGCAATTTAGTGGCAGAACAAACGCGATTTAGGAACGCCAACCTCCTACAACGCGGCCTTCATTTCCAACACGAGCTTCATTCCGCTGTCGCAATGTCTGTTCTCATAGAGACAAGTCAGGGCGACATTGTAATCGACCTTCTGGTCGATTATGCGCCAAAATTATGCGAAAAGTACGTTGGGCAACAGCCATATTCAATCTGCCTTACCTTGGGTCTGCTAACAGCCAATGAAGCTTTCTAAAGTTATGCAAAGTGAAATACTACAACTTTTCTCCTGTACATTCTGTTCAGAAGTCCTTCTCCTTCCAAACTGGCGACCCCCTCGGACCCCTTTCAGTGCAATCCGACGGCGGCACCTGCATTTGGGGCCTCCTCTCATCCGACCCGACCAAGCGAACCTTCCCTGCCTTCTTCCACCCCAAACTCAAGCATGTCGAGAGAGGCACCGTGGGCATGGCCACGGTGCCACACCCATCCGATCCCGATGTCCGCCTCGCGGCCTCACAGTTTATTGTTACGCTTGGCGACAATACGGACTACTTGGATGGCAAATCAGCCATCTTTGGTCGGGTCGTGGAGGGATTCGACGTTTTAGAGAAGATCAATAATGCCATTGTCGACAGTAACGGCTATCCCCTAGTTGATATCCGCATAAAACACTGCGTGATCTTGGACGACCCATACCCCGACCCTGATGGCCTCCAGGAACCAAGCAGCTCTCCCGTGCCGTCGCGGGCGCAGCTCTCTACGGTTCGTCTGGGCGAAGACGAACAGGACAAGTTGGGTGAGGAGGATGAACTAGACGAAGAGAAGGCAGCCGAGTTGGAAAAGTCGCGGCGGCAGCGTGAGGCGCGGGCCCAGGCGCTGACACTAGAGATGATGGGCGACCTACCGTTTGCGGAAGTGAAGCCACCCGAAAATGTGCTCTTTGTTTGCAAGCTCAATCCTGTCACACAGGACTCTGACTTGGAGCTCATCTTCAGCCGGTTTGGAAAGATATTATCCTGTGAGGTAATCCGCGACCACAAGACCGGCGACAGCCTGCAGTATGCCTTCATCGAGTTCGAGGAGAAGACTGCATGCGAAACTGCCTACTTCAAGATGCAAGACGTGCTCATAGACGACCGGCGCATCCATGTTGACTTCAGCCAGAGCGTCAGCAAACTGAGCGATGCCTGGCGCCAAGAAGCGAATACCAAACGGCAGAAGCGGGCCAGGGCCAAAGGCGGCTGGGGCGGCGTACAGGAGCTGGAAAAATGGCGCAAGTACCGCAACGAAGACGTGGACGACGAGTCTTCATACAAGATGGTCCATGGCGAAGAAGAGATAAAAGGACAGCTCAAAAAGTCTATGGCCGGGAAAAGGGACAGAACTCACGACCAGGAGTCGTCTGGTGAGGGCGGAAAGGGCAGGACTTACCGAGACGAGGATGATCGGAGTCACCAAGGTGGCAGGGAGGGAAGAAACCGGAGCAGGAGTAGGGACCGATATCGAGGCAGGGACCGGCCAGACAGAAGAGACGATAGGAGGACCGATGGCCGGGCCCGTGATCGTGACAGGCAGTACCGAGACCGGAGCCGAAGTCCAAGACGAGATCGGTATCGTGGCTACCGACACGATACTGACAGCAGCAGGCCAAGGTCAGAGTACCGCGGTCATCGCAGTCAACGTTGATGCGACCGATTCTCATGGTATAATGCTAATAATGATGATGTATATGCCGTCTACATGTCACCCACTTGCTGTCGGTGTCTGTTTCTACGCCGGAGCTAATTTCCAGTGCTGGCAATTGTCATTTCATCAACAACAATCTTTCATGTTCAAATGCTCTGCTGACCCTTTCCTCCAGCTTCCAGATACGTTGCATACATCTCTCCCGTGTCTTTGAAACTGTTTCTTCGACAGGGAGTTGTCGTTCAGCAGACAGCGAAGCTTTGAACAACTTTGTGAAGGGGGGATGTGTGGCATTTGCCAAAACCAGAACGCGGCCAGATAATGAATGGCTTGATACCAAGTGAATTTTGCCGCTACTTCCACGATCACACATATGCAAAGGTTCGTATTGCAGCATACTTTGTGCAAATACATCAAGAGCAAGGTCTTTCCCAAAGTAGTGTTTTGTCTGCCGCTGGTGGCAGGTATCTTACAGCACCTTCGTATGACCAGGGCCGGCCCCTGTAGCAAAAAAAAAAAAGGACCACCATTGCTTGATTCGTATGTGTACAAGCAGACGGACACCTTCAACGTAGTACGGTATGCCGACTGTGTATGTGAGACAGGCCAGTGAAATTTTCCGTCATCCAAGGCAGGGGCGTACGGCGTTTGTGCAACCCTTCGCTAAGCAGTCTGGTCATGCCGTACGAAGGGACCGGCGGTGTTCAAATTAAAACTGCGGTGGTCTCCATAGCAGGGCTGTCTGAAATTGATAGGCTTCGTTTAGCATCCCGCTCACTCCTACCAAGATTCGAGACACACAGATGCATGTTCCCGTCAGAGGGAACAACTCATAACGCCATAAAAGGCAAGTGGGTCTCTACGAGCCTCGGGAACCCTCATCGTTAGCCTGTCCAGGTCGACACAGTTTCACCAGACATAAACAATATGCCTGTGGTCATGAGCTCAAGGGGAGAATGCAGCACTTGTGATTTGCAGCCAGTGCAGCTCTGGCTGCCGTTGACAGAACGCACCAGGAGAGGGAATATGCGACCGAAGACGCTGCGGGGGCTGCAGATGTGTGTTTGGCCGGTGTTACCACACAGCCTATGGGAGAGCCAAGCAATAGATCTGCTCGCCATTTGGAGTGGGGTGGAGAGAATGTTTCGTGCATCCGCCGGATAATTTAGGGAGCTTGGTTTACGAAGCAGAAAGATGCTTCTTGTCCTACGTAGAGGCCAAACAAAGCCAGGACCCTGATAACACCCCCCCCCAGGGTTTAGCTGTTTGAACAGATGGCAAGAGGTCATCAACGTGGTGCAATGTTGCGCATCAATTTATGTTTGGTAGTCTTTGAGAGTTGCCTGTATCGATTTACGACCCCATCCAGCCGAGCAATGCCGCTGGCGTGCGGCCTTCAGGCTGAGGTCGCAACCTTGTGACCCCGGGGCATTTCAAACACAGAGCTGTGGCAACGAGGCAGGCAGAAGCGAGAAAGGTCTCTGCAGAGACGAGCTTCGCCTAATCAGTGTCAGACCGGGTTCAGTTTCGCTGCATGTCATTTTTCAGGCGCACCTGTTCTTCTGTACCACTTGGAATCAAACCGCTGGCCAGCCGCTGCAAATGTGGGATTTTCTCCGATTTCGTTTTCGTTTTGTGTGCGTGTGTGTGATATGGCAGTTGCATCTGTTTGGCTGCATCCCTCTGGCGGTGTCGTCGATGCCTCTCCCAGCCTGGTGCTTCGTGACTGGTCTTCTATGGAAACCTGAGTGGTGTGCTTTCTGCCTGGTACGATTCTCCTCGGGCATGATATCGAGATGACGGGACCAGGCGCAAGCATACAATGCCCAGTTGAAGGGCGACAAGAACAGCCGAGAACGGATCTGACGGCCTAGGCGTAAGACTCGCCTGACGGAAATCCTCTCTTCTGCCGCCGAGGCAACGAGAGAGACACGAACAGAAACGTATACAACCGCCACCGTCCACCTCTATTTTGGTGGTAGACTCCACATCCCACTTGCAGCACTGATATGCCAACCATTTCTTTTTTCTTTGGGAGAGGATTTTAGCGTCTCATTGAGTCCGAACACATGTATGCAAGATACCTTTCATCTGGTCGGATGAATTTTACACGCTGACGAGACGTCGAAGGATCCTCCCCGCAAGTACTACGGCACCACGGCCTGCCTCAGGTTTCGCGCACCCTCATGGACATCCGCTGCTCTCCGTTTCAATCTTTTTCCTGATAAAGTCGACTGCTCACTCGCTCTCTGCTACTAAACCCCTACCCCTCTGCACAACACCGGATGCTCCACATCGACATCCTGTGTCATTTCAGCGTACCGTCTGCTGGACTGTTTGCCTTGTGAAACACAGACAACATCAAAATGCAATTGGCCGAGAAAATTTGATGTGCTGGCTCTACTCATCTGTCACCTCGTTTTCTGTCATTGTTATCCAGGACACCAAATATACGTATCGTGGCTGCAATTACTAACACCCATACCTAGTCTTGAGCCACCCTTAGGAAACAGCAAGTTGATAGGTTTTCTGCGCTTTTAGCATGTAGGCTGGTGATTTCCCCCCCTCGGACTCTTGAATCAGGCTGTACGAGCAGCTGAACTGAGACCACTTCGAATCTTGCCGGGGTAATTGAAAGATCAGAAAGCAAGATACGAAGATACGATCTTCACTAGAAAGATTGGTAGGCTTGATTGTATTTCTCCTCTGCCCTCCCTCCCCACACACATCTGTGCTGGCCACCCGGGGCTCTAAAATTAGACAGCTGGTCCTGTCGCACAACTACTGCAGAGCATGGTTTATGGACAGCCATCTACGCCAAATGCAGGGCTCCGTTCAACCTGAATGTTCAACACAGAATTGTTGAAAGAGCCCGCAAACAGCGGTTTAATTTTATTGAGGCAGCCCAAACTGCAGATACTGCAACGAGGGGGGCAGGGAAGTTGATAAGGAATGGGGTGAGACCGTATTCCCAGTCAAATTTCAATATCTTACAAACAGAATGTCAACTTTCTTGAGACCGGGTACCATCCGGGGTGCCAGAGTATTTTATGTCTCCGTAATTCTTGGGGCACCCTACAATAGTAACACAAATGGGCCGAGATGCTATCTGCACACCTCCTGTCCAGAATGAATCGTTTCTGCACTGACAGCCGTATTGTTATATTCCGAGGTCCCTCCGTCTCTTTCAGCTCGGTTTCTATGGACATGCCAATTCATCTGTTTCTCTTTCCTTGTTTCTGTCTCCCCCAAGTGCCGTTTATTTAGGTTCCATTTCTGGTCCGCCCTCGACTTCTCATGCAAACCTGAATCAATCCGAAGTCGAGAAAGACACCACATCATTCTTTGTACATTCATATCCACAGTCATTTCACGAGGCCGATATTCTTTTGACCTTTGTGCTGAATCCTCTGCAATCTCGGTGGCTAGACCTTACTACCAACATGGTATCCCAGGCCAACTACCACAGCCAAGGCAACGACAGTCGCCGCCCAAGTCGCATGTATTCCCCCTACGTCGGCAATCCAAACTACCAAGATCGCCGTTTGCACCTGCCAGCTCGCGAAGGTCACCCTCTTGTCAAGTCTGAGCACCAGGCAGCCGAACATGGAGAGACACCGGCTCGGAAGCGAATTGCCGTTGCAGTAGGTGTTTTCCCAAAGTGGCTATTTCCCCGTTACAACAAGACTCACACTGGCTTCTAGTGCGGACGATGTCGCCAGCGGAAGATCCGTTGCAGCGGCGATATGGGACAGAACATGCCATGCACCAACTGCAAGAACGCAGGAGTGACCCAGTGCCTCTTTCTTCGAGTATGTTTTGCTGCCCTGGACAGATGAGTTTCAGAAACTGACCACTGGCTGGCAGGTTTCATCGCGGGAGACTCCCATCAAGGCAGAGGCCACCAACGGTGGCATCAGCCACGAATTCGACTACAACCCGGCAGTTGCACGAGCGCTGGCCAATCGCTCCATTGCTCCTCCTATTACCCAGTACATGTCTCCTACAGACCTTTCCTCCACCGATGCATACAAGCCAAGCACTCTGTATCCGTTTGGGAATAGACCATACTACACGAGTATGGTTTCTTGGAACAGTGCATACGGTGGAGAGTGCGTTGACTACAACATGCCAGCACCTTGCGGAACATACCCCATCATGAACAATGACACCGGCCACTTGATGACTTATCCGTGGGAGAGTAGGGCGAAGCCAGTTCCATCTGCGCTGCCTACCGTCAACACAGATAGCGACAGCTATCCGCAGGGGAGCATGACCACTCTGGTGCATCGTCCGGCTACTGCAAGCGAAACAACAACGGACTACTCACTGTCCACTTTTCATACCGCCTTGCCTCCTGTCGAAAACGAACTCATGGAGCGTATGCCCAAGCTGCCTACCAATCAGCCGACTCCATCCAACGTGCGTGCTACTCCATACAACAGCGATAATATCAGCTGCTACAAGTCGGCAAATAGCGACCCAGGATTTGTTGGCTTGTCTGCACCCATCTCGTCATCTGGCAGCGCAGCAGCACGTGGCGGTAATGTGGATCCAGACAGCGTTGAACAGCCGTCCAACTCAACGTATGTACCGAGCCACTCAGTTGGGTCGAGTCGTGGCACCCAGGAATCAACCTATTCCGGATCCAGCACCTATGGGCGAAGCAGCCCAGGTGAAGGCATCTTCAGCGAACAGGAGAGAGGTGTTGGCACGCAGGGCTCGGCTGTTAGTCTCAGCAGCTATACGTACAACTCACCCTCTGTAAGCTCTTTGAGCTCTTTGCATCAGTACAGCTGTGGCCGGTCGACCAAGGACGGCCCGGGGGGTATGTTGAATGGACAGACGTACGTGCCAACGGAAAGTCTGCCCACAGCTGGCCAGCAGGCGACTCGTTGTGTCGATACGGATGGCAGCTATGTGCAGACAACTCGGAAAGCAGGCAGCGGAAGCCACATGACGCACCAACATGGTCAACAGTTCACGACGAGTCACTAATTCCGACGCGTCAATTTGGAAACGGTCGACTGCCCTGTTTGTCGCATAGCTGCTGACTTGACCGTGGATTCGTTCTCAGAAACCAGAAGGGATGGTGCAGGAACCCTAATCAGTGGTGTAAAGAGATCAAAAATGTATGCCGTATTAACGAAGGGAGATTTTTTTATTTGTACGGAAGAGTCGAAAGGAAGTCGCACGATGTGAGATAATGTGGCAGGCAAAGCTAGTTTCCAGGGTACTTTCTTAATTTGACTGACCGCCTTCAAACTGCCGATTAAATAATCTGGAGCTCCTCGTCGCGCCTGCCATCTTCTGTCTCCTCCCCCACCTCTGACATACTGCCACTCCGTCGCAACCACCAACTCCTGTATATTTACCGAGGTACGTGCGGTTATTTTCTTTTAACCTCGACATGTCTTTGAAGCGAGGAACAAACACGCATTACAATCATCACTTTTCTCGTCCTGTCCTCATACCTTCAATTTTATCTCCCAGGGCTGTCTCGCATCCAAGTCGCATCATTGCTCATCATGGCTAATCCCAGCAAAGAGTTCAAGAGTTTGATGTCCGACCTCGAGTCGATCTCTCATCTGGTGTTACCATTGCAATATCGCCGACGGAGCAAGCCACCTGGTTAGAAGCCCAGTCTGAAGGAAAGTCCTGTGAACGGCTTGGCCTCAGAGGACGCTTCAGCTGAAGATAATATCCATTCGAATATACATATACCAGCGCAAAAGCGCAGACGAACGAACAGACGGCCGAAAGACATATCGTCATCCTCATTCGGCTCCAACCACACGCTGCAGCTGGGTTCTTCGGTTACAAAGCAAGACATGTCCTCCCAGCGCAACCGCAACGCGAGAGGCCCGGCTAGGAATGGCCAGGGCGAGGAGTTCCAGCTCTGGCAGAGTATCAAAGAGGAGCTGCGCAGTTTTGTCGATCACCAAAATGCCGACAATGCCAACGTGCAGAAGATCATCACACAGGACACGCTCATGGCGCAGAGCACGGACATTATGACTACAGAGGCTGAAGAGCTCAAACAGGAAGACCTGTTTCGCGAGGGTGTCCGATCATCAGATTCGGTGTCGGACTGCATTAAGAGCTTGATAGGCAACCTTGAACTATTACGGGCGATACAAAAGGGCAAGGAAGAGGAGGCCGAACAGAAGAACAGCTTGCAGACGCCGTCAAGGTCTAGCATGCTGGCCTCGGGTGGTTCTCGCAGTACCAGCAGGGCAGGAACAAGAGAACGAGAAAAGGAGCGGGAAAAAGAGAAGGAGAGAGAGCGGGAACGAGAACGGGAAAGGGAGAAAGAGAGAGAGCGTGAGAAGGAACGGGAACGCGAGCGGGAACGTGAGAGGGAAAAGGAGCGCGAGCGAGAGCGCGAGCGCGAACGGGAAAAGGATAAGGAAAGAGAACGTGAACGTGACCGAGAAAAGGAGCGCGAGAGAGACCCGTACGAATTCGACGGACTCGGCGATGAACCAGAACCGGAGCCTAGCGGCGGCCACTCTCGCAAGGCCGGCGGCAGAGAGACCAGGGACGGCAGTGGCGGAAGCGGCGGTGATCGGTCTGGAAGGGACAGCCTCCCCCGTGGAGATCGGGATGCCTCGGCCAAGGCAGACAGCGTCGAGCCTCAAGGCCCTGGAAGTAGCCAAACCTCGGCAACCCAGCGATCAAAGGTGCTGTTTGCCAAGGGCCGTGACGTGGTTTTCAAACCAAAGCCGGCGAACCCGAACGAAACGACAGAGTGGTTCCTCGGTAAGGTCCAGCAAGTACTCGGCGAGGGTAAGTCGCGCCGCTATAAGGTCAAGGACGAGGACCCCGACGTGCCGCCGGACATGCGCCAGGAGTACCGCACCAGCGCAAGCAATATGATTCTCTTACCGCTGCCTGGTGAGGAGCTGCCAGAGCTAGAGCCCGGCAAGACAGTATTGGCCTTGTATCCGGATAGTACAACATTCTACAAGGCCGAGGTGATGAGCACGGATAAGACTACAAGGAAAGTGAACTTGCGCTTTGAGGGCGAGGAGAACTCGGGTACATTGCAAGAGGTGGAGCGGCGGTTCGTCGTGGAGTATCGCAACTAAAATGCGAATGTCGGGACATTTGCGTTATTACTGGGGTAAATAGCATGGTTCTTAGGTATACTAACGGTAGCTTGCAACAAGTATTGTTTGCTGCATCGACATGCAAGAACAAAACGTCCTAGTTGACCTGATGGTCATGCAAGACTTGCGACTTTACGACATAATTGAGACGACCGTTGGTACTCAGGTTTGTTTGGCCCTTGCCCGTCCAAACTGGTTCCAGCACTGACTGGAACGGTGCGTCGTCCCCGACAGTAGAATGAAAAATGACTCAAACCCAATCCTCCTCATGCAAATAAGACCGAGGTTTCCCGTCTTTGGCTACTGCATCAAGTAGTTTCCCATGTTACGTGTGCGGGTCATTCGACTGGCTGCGGTTGGTCTGCTTAGCATCTATGGATTTTCCCCAGCTTTGGGGCTGATTGGAAACCGATTGGGTCTCCCGACATCCCGGCTTTGGCCGTCTCAGCGAAATATGGCGGACAGCCTATGAATGTAAACTGAACCGTAAACTGAACCGCGACTGCTTGCGCCCGTTCGTTGGCGCATGGGAGGATTTCAATCACAATTTCGTAATTATGCTTCCCTTCCCACCACGAAAGATATCGTACAAGAGAAGTATTCTTGACAGTAGATAAAGGCCAAGCGGCCAAGCGCAGCACGCTCAGGCTGCTGGAACTTTTCTGTACGCTCACGACTCATGATATTTACCTGTCTGCCTAAAATCCTCACAGTCTGGGCGTCTTTGCTGCCTCTCCCCGATCACCACCTCGGTCCATCCCAACGCTTCCTTGCGACAATCCGAGCCGCGGCTTTCAGACACCTTCCAAATCCCAGCAGATAGCTTTGCGATTCTGATCCAAACACAACATGAGACCATTTTCAAGAACATATTTCCACGCATTCTGCGTCGCCGTTCTCTGCTCCATTGCCGGCAGTAGTCCGACCAGTCCGTCGAGTGGACAACTTGCTCTGCCTACGGCATTGCCCACAAACGGTACTTCACTAGCACCACACGCTCCGTCTCCAGTTCTCTCGTTGCCAGCGCCGGACAGAACTTCTGGGTCAGTCCCTGCAAGCATCTCCGGAGATCCAACCATAACACCTCCGCCAGCATCACAAGAGGGAACTCGGAGAAGTCTTGGGGGAAGGTTTTTGCAAACAACATACTACACGTGCGTCACCATCGGCACATATTCACACTGCGGGTGGCACGAACCAATCCTGGATACCAAGACTAGCGGTGCACATCGACAGAGTCTCTGGAGCTGGACGCAAGCAGTAGCCATTGCCAGCCTGAACATAGCCCTGCTTTTGAGGTGAACCGAGTTTATGTTCTTTCGTGCTTGCGTGGCTGGACCACCAAGCCATCTGTCCGGACAACGAACGATTCTTCTCTTTCCTTCACTGCACATCCGGCGTCGGCCGTGGTGGGAGTAATATGTCACGAGTATTGTGTTTTGGGCGGATTTCGGATGAGGATACATGTGAAGCTGTGCCAATATCAGTGCGACTTTGTTCCCCTCCAGCCCAGCCTGTTCAAGGACGCTCTGCGGGTAGGAAAATGGCAAGTGTCGGGTTTCATTTTTTTTGCTCTGCTTTATTCCTGTTTTAGTATTTTTGTTCAGCATGCTACACGGCTTGCAATAGCCCGCATGACCATGGTTTTGCACAACAAAGCAGAAATACCCATAAGGAACGACGCCAAATGGCGCTTGCCCCCCATCGCCATGTCCCTTCCCGCTGCCGAGCAACCCAAAACCAGTGTACACCGTTTATTTCTCCTTCTTCGCCTTGGCGCCCTTGACCTTTGCGGTGCCGCGGAGCGTCTTGAGGCGGTTCTTCCGTTGCTTGCCTATTGTATGTATTAGCATCGGCTATTGGCCATCTCCAGCTGGGATAACGTCTCCGGGGTCTTTTCAGGGTGTGCATACGTTGTTGTCTGCCAGCACGCTCAACCTTGGTGGCCAGGCCCACGCGCACCAGGCGGTAGCGGGGCTCGAACTTCTTCATGGCCTCGGGCGAGTCGTAGATGAGAGCAAAGCCAGTCGTCTTGCCGCCACCGAAATGGGTCCGCAGGCCGAAGACGTTGACCTGGTCCTTCGCCGCCTTGTACAGGGTGGCGAGCTTTTCGCGGAGCTCCTCATTGGAGATGTTGGCACGGCCGGGGTGCAGGATGTCGCTGCGACAGTCAGTCAATCGTTGGCAAAGATCTCGTGGTCGGCAGCCACGGAAGGTGAAGACACAACCAAAAGGTAAACGTACACGACCATCTGCTTGCGACCCAGAAGAGGGTTGCGGATGAATTTGCGCGTGCGCAAGGTGACCGGAGTGTCTGCGTCCGCCATCTTGGATGTTGCTGATGGTGATTGTCAGAGTCGTGTCTTGACAAGAACTAGGAGGGCCACGAGAATTTTCAGCCTTTGTTTTTTTGGTCTGGTTTTGCCCACCTAAATTTTTTGGCCCTATGCACCCTACATTGGTCGGCATTACAAATTTCCGGTAGCCACATTCGCATTTCCACTCCCCCCCTTCTAAGCCCTAGCCCTAAATAATTTCCCCTCTACTACTGCTGTTAGTGAAAGCAGCGCATCTATGGTGAAAGCGCTAACAGCTGTAAATATCGATGAATGCCCCTCCTTCGAATTGCCAAAATGCATTTACTTCCTTCCACGATCAATCATCTCGTCGGCTTAAAGCCTTGACCATCTTTGACAACTTGCTACGGCAAGCAAGTCGCCTTGATTTTAAACCTAAGAGAATATTTGGAAGAATACTGGCCAGCTTGTTGAATTTATGTTGTGTAAGCATTTATCTTACAAGTTAACCGTGATAATGTATTTGCACTGCACTGTCTTGGATGGTTGAGTGTGCACCTAACCGATCTAATGTGAAAACGGCTAGACAGATATTGTTGGAGGGGCTGTCAGCACCCAAGACACCTATGTAAATTCTGGCCTATGACGTTGATCCAAATCTACACGTACACTTCTTTGCACGTGATTACCACGACCCTCTACCTCTACGTCACAACCTCGGACCTCGTCCCAAATTTTGGGTCACCCTGGTCACACCCCTCCTCTGGTGTCTGAGCATTGAAAGAAGCTCCGAACGCGAGCGTCTTTTGATCTGTAGACTCCATACCACTTGTCGAAAACATGCAGATTCCTCTGTTTCGACTCCAATGCGGGGTGAATTCGTATGACTGGGGCAAGAAAGGTGCTGATTCAGTTGCTGCCAAGTATGCAGCATCAACACCTGCCGATGGCTTCACCGTGCAGGAAGACAAACCCTACGCCGAGGTATGGGATCCGATGCATACACTGCACTGTAAGACTGGAAGACGCGTCTGCTAATCCAATGGCACAGTTGTGGATGGGAACGCACCCTTCCAACCCGTCGAAAGATGTCGAAACGGGCCGGACCCTCCTGGACCTGATACAAGACAACCATGCCCTCCTGGGACCAACCATTGCAGCCAAATTCGGCCGCAAACTTCCCTTTTTGTTCAAGGTTCTGTCCATCAACAAGGCTCTCTCCATTCAGGCCCACCCAAACAAGAAGCTGGCCGAAGCCCTGCACAGCAAGGACCCCAAGAACTACCCCGACGACAACCACAAGCCTGAGATGGCCATTGCCGTTACCCCGTTTGAAGGCCTTTGCGGATTCCGTCCACTGGTTGAGATTTCACACTTTCTGAAGAACGTCAAACCCTTGCGGGAGCTTGTTGGCGAGAACGTTGCTTCCTCGTTTGTGGACACAGTCACTGGCCATGAAACCGACGATGCGGCCGCAGAGACCAACAAAACGGCACTGAAGGGGCTTTTCTTGGCGCTCATGTCGGCCTCTTCAACTGCTTTAGCCACAGCCACGTCTGCTCTGTTAGACTCCGTGTCGGAAGATACGGATAACTTTGCTGGCGGCGGCGTCGAGTCGACATCGGGCGCCACCTTGGCCAAGCTCATCAAGCGGCTGTATGGCGAGTTTGGCGTTGACTATGGCCTGTTTAACCTATTCTTCCTGAATTTCGTCACGCTGGAGCCCGGTGAGGCCTTGTTTCTGCAGGCCGACGACATTCATGCATACATCTCTGGCGACATTATCGAGTGCATGGCTGCGTCTGACAACGTTGTTCGCGCGGGTTTCACCCCCAAATTCAAGGATGTCCCTACCCTCACTTCCATGTTGACCTACAACTATGCACCCATCGAACAGCAAAAGATGGACCCTGTTGACTACGCATATGCGACCCTGAACCGGACGGCGTACAGCTCCAATTCTGAGAGCATACTCTACGACCCCCCCATTCAGGAATTCAGCGTGATACGCACCTCTCTGAAGAAGGGCGGATCCAGAGTGACTTTTGACCCGTTAGCCGGACCGAGCATCGTTATCTGCACAGGTGGCAAGGGCAAGATTTCGGTTGGCCCCAAGGTCGAAACTGTGTCGGAAGGCAATGTGTTCTTTGTAGGGGCGACGGCAGAAGCTGTCCTCGAGGCCGAGGGGGATGAAGAGTTTGTCACATTCCTCGCGTTCTGTGAGATGGAAGACCACAGCAACGGTGCTTGAAAGAATAGTGGCTTTTGATCCATATTTTATCGTTAATTTCATCGTATTCAACAAGGAAATGCAGTTTGTATCCTGGCGAAGCAGAAACTCATGCATCTGCGATCAGCCTCAATCGGCAGATGCGGATGGGCACAGCATCGCTGTAAAATGGCCCCATCTGCTCTCCTCGCTGTGGCAGCGGGAAATTCAATTCCTCGACCCGAAACTTGGGCGCCGCCAGATCGAGAAATGCTTGAAATGTGACTCGGTTTCGCTCGGTCGCCGATATCAGGACAGCGGCCTTGTCGTTCAGAGACACAAAATGGGTTATTGTTTCTAGAAGATCTGGCATGTCTCGCTGATCAAACGTAATGTCTGCTCCCAGGACAACGTCAGGTCCGTCTGCGTTGAAGAAGTCGTCTGCGCTGCTGTGGCCTCCCCACATGAGCTCTTTCGGCAACACCTTGTCACTGTCGAGGCCATTCAGCTGCAAATTGGAAGGCAGGCTGCGCACCACGTCTGCCGACCCATCTGTTGCAGTGCAATGAGCCGCGCCCAGGTATTTTGCACAGAGGATTGAAACGTACGCTGTCCCTGCACCCAGCTCGACGATTCGTTTCCCCTGGACAAGCTGAGGGTTCTGGCAGAGGTATGCGCCAAGATGAAGGGCAGCCTCCCAAGTCCGGATGCCTGTTGTTCCAGATGCAGCAATGGTGGTCCGGTTCTCGGCCAGGATGACTTGCGGCGTAGCCCGGCCGGGGTCTTCGAGGGCAGAAATGCAGTATGCGACACCATGCGTTTTTGTGGCGGAGCTGAGGTCATCCAATGGAGAGGAGCGAGCACTGGCGTATTCGGCAAGACACATCATGATGTTATCGGAGATGCCCTGTTGTGCAGACGTGTTGTTAGCACATAAAGCCAGACAGGCCTCAAGACCAGACCTGTAATAACTGACATATTTTTCCCAATCTTCGATGCTCTCCTCAATCCTTGTTACTAACGTCTTCAAGACCCTCAGCGTGTACGCTGGTAGAGGTCCAAGTGGCAGAGCATTGGCCGCAAACAACTGCTCGTAGAGCAGTTCCTGAATGTCATGTCGTCTCAAGTCAGCCCCATCTGGGTAGTCCAAAATCTGCTCGACCTGGAGATACTGGCGACAAAAGCGCCGAACCAGCCATGGCACCTGTTCTGGCTGCATTGCCTGTTTCTCCAGTGGTTGCTGCTGGGTGATAAAATTTGGATGCTGTGAGCCGCTGTTTTTGGACCGCGCAGGCGCAAAGCGGGGCACATCTAGTGGTGTAATCCAGACATGCGACCGCCAAAAAATGGGTGTTTATGGATGAAGGCGTCGGTTGGGATGAAAAAAAATTGAGATTTATTCGCAACCACGCGTTTGTTGTCTTGCTATTAGATCTACACTTCACAGTCTACGGTCTCTTCTTCTTTGCAAGCATGGCGTCGTATTATGCATAGACTACAAGCTATGTCTGCCTGAATTCAAGTCGACCGTAGCTCCTTAGCCACGAGTCACGACAAGCAGACAACAAACACGCTCAGCTAAATGGAGACCAAAGTTTCGCAAGTCACGCATAACACTCGGTTTGCGGCGAACCTTGGTGTTAGTATATGGTGGTCATGTCTGTGCCGGCCGAGTGCCTTTGTCAAGCGGACCAGACACGCCACAAAGCAGGAGAGGGTTGAAGCTGTCTGACAAATTTGATGCAGAGGTAGAAAAAAAAAAGGAAGATTGAATGGAAAATTTCTTCTCTCAACCCTTCCACTCGCTGCATACAATCTCTGTGATGGTAAGTTTCGGTGCCTCCATGAGAATGGAATTCATAATATTCAAGCCGTTTCCACGAAGGTGCCCGTAGCGTTTGCCAGCCATATCGTTCCGGTCAACTGTTCTGTGTACACGAGTCCACGAGTCTGCCCCATCTCCGGACCTCGTGCTCCTCTCCCTCTTACTTCTTCCTGGTGAGATGTCTCCTGCATTTCTTCTGTGGAAAGAACTGCCGCTACTCGAGGTGTTGAAATCAAATCCCGGAGGATGTAAGACAAAACACAGTTCAATTCGCGTCTGGGAAAACGCCAGGTTGCAAAATTTGTATCCGTAGACAACCACTAGAAAACAACCCGAAAATGAGAAAATAAATGTGTATTGCGTCTTTTCTCAGTAGCAGCTGGCACATTCTTACTTCCAAAAGCATTGGTTTCCAAAGTCGAGAAGTCCAAAGCGCTCCGACAACCTCCCAAATCCCAGGAATTCCTACATCATGTTTCAAGATATAAAAACTTCCTTTTACGGGAGGAGATCTCTCCTAGTTAACTTTAATATGACTGATACATAAACAAGGGTAAACCATCCGAATTCGAGACTCTCTATGGATAGAAACGCCTGTACACAGAGACCAGTCTGTGCTAACTTAGATTGAACTGATGCATGGCTAGGTTGGATCACTGAAGTGATAACAAAGGATATAAAGTAAAATGAATTAACGTAGTTGATAAGCGAGTGGCGCAGACAAGCGAGTGGCGCACTTTCCATAAAATATTCATCGTTTACTTTCAACACAACATTCCTCCATAACAAACAATGGCAGCCACTTCAAAAGAAAGTCAATTACTCTTGGCCATTCAAGCTATCCAAAAAGATAAAAATCTCAGTCGCCGAGCGGCTGCGAAAATCTACAATATTCCCGAAACTACCCTACGCCACAGAATGAACGGCCAACGCGCTCGACAAGACACCCGCGCCAACTCTTCGAAATTAAAAGAGTTGGAAGAGAAGGCTCTTCTCCAATACATTCTCGACTTGGATGCGCGAGGATTTCCACCTAGGTTGGCGGAC